>WBMV01006574.1:125874-283740 GCA_013396655.1 Campylorhamphus procurvoides | reverse complement strand
AAAAAAAAACAAAGCAAAGAAAACCTACCAATTTTTAATTAAGATTATTTAGGCTATGTCTATTACTGAATCCTAAGATGCATCCTCAGCATCTTTCACCTCAGCTCCAGATGTGCACTTCTGACTCCTTTGTAAGGTAAAATCTAACCAACTGTACCCTAGATCTGGGAGACCTTGCCATGGTAATCTTGGTACAGCAGGAAATGGTTCTGAAAGTTTCTGATTGTATATATATATATAATCTCAGAGTATACTCAGCTCCAATTTTAACCTCTTCTATAACTGGTTCAATTGGTTTTATTTTTTCCTGAAAAGTTACTTTTCATCTCAGTGGGTTGAGATTTCCTCACTGATCAATGGGAACAGATAAGACTCAGGATCCAAGATGCTCGAGGGCAATGTAACAGTGACTCAAAACACCTCACTGGCCTTAGACTTGAAAAACTTGTTTGGGAACAGAGAACAACAGAAGGCATTCTGACCATGGGGACCTAACCTGCAGCACTGCAGCACTTCATTAAAATACATGCTTGGGGGCTTTATATGTCCTAAATGAAAAGATTAGTTTCCTATCAAATTAAATGTGTCATGTTGTTCTAAAATACATTTCAGTATTTTTAGTATAATAAATCAAATACAAAGAATGAAATTATATTCCCTTTTCCTATATATATTTTTAGCTCATCAGCTGAGCTCAATATCAGTTATTCATGCAGTCCTACTTACAAGTTCTTTAAAAATATTGGATTCTGTAAAATCCATTATGTTCCATTATGTATAATTCCTATCTGATTTACATTATTTTAGGCAGATGAGGTTAAGTCCTTTTTTACCAGTCTTTGAACAGCTCTTTCATTATTTAGACTGGGAACAAAGTTAGGTTGATGGGACTAGGTTTAATGGAAGTAGCAAAGTACACTGAGTCATGCTGCACTTGGTGGGGTTCTTTTAATGAAGTTTTTTTATTATTATTATTTCATTTCATGCTACAATAAATAAAAATAGATTGATACAGCATTTTTCAGTGAAACCAAGGATAAAATTGTAGGCAATACAAAAGTATTGGGAAGAGAAAGGACAGAATTTCTATGCAAGACTCATAAGCCTATCATTGGGAATCTGGTAAAACTCTTAGCAAATCTGAGGACTTAATCAAACTGAGTAGAAATCTTAGACTTACACTTAATGGTTTCATACATCCAACCTATGTTTTAGAGATTAAAAGTTGAACTTAAAGGATGGAGACACATGATCCTGACTTCCTTTCCAGATACTCAGACCAACCAAAAGTTACTTTATTCTGAGATGTGTCATTTCATTACAAATACAAGTTCTTATGTGAGATGCCTCTCTTCCTCAGTTTGAACAGACAGCCTTGAGTCACACCTCAGAAATATGTGTCTAATTTTTAAATAACCTAGTAGCTTAGTTTTTCTCCTGTTTTGTTCTTTTCTTCTTTTTTTCCCTTAAACTAATTTATAACTTTAATTATTTAGGTCTAAAGAAAAATAAGTACATTCAGGCCAGTATGCCTACAGTAGCCATGCATGATGATGGTGTCCAAATTTTAACCAACTTTCATATAATACTATCTGTGCAATAATTTTCTTTTGAAAACACAGATTCCAAATATCTTCTTTAAGTTACTGTTTGCCTGCTTTTGTCTATTTACAAACAAAGGCATATTGTATAATCTGTAACATTAATAATAAACCATAAAGGCTTTGATTTTTCCTCATAAATGTATTTAATTTTATATTCCTAATACATCTGAAGAATATATTTACTAACTTGACAGTTGTAGAAAAAAATTTACACATGCCTTTTTTTGAGAGCATAGAACTTCTATATTAATTTGCTGTATCAAAGTGGGAGAAAATTCTAAGCATCTTCTAACATATTTTTCTTCAATGTTTATGTATTCTTATATTGTAGATGTAAAATATGTTCATTACCAGGTCTTTCACAGAATATAAAAGCTTCCTCTTTGCATCACACTACAAATTCTGAACATCTTCATATTGATTTTTACCTTTGAGACAGGTTTGAAAATCATAATAACAAATGCAAAACTAACTCAGTGATGGTACGTGCACTAAAGGTTGTTTACACTTAATACTGCTCTTTCAAAGAGAACTTCTTGCAAACTTCCTACTTATACATATTTATTTAACGATAACTCTGGCCTTTTTAATGGAAAAGTGAAAAATTTAGTTGGCAGAGCAGATTTATTTGCTATATTGGAAATCAGGGTTCAAAATTGATTCAAGACTATTTTCATTCTTAATAATATGTGCTTAAAATAAAATAAAAAGGAGAAGACAACAGTGGCTTTTACTGCAAGAGCCATACTGTGGCATGTGTTGCACAATCAAATCACAAGAAGAGGTGCAAGGGGAGTAACAACACTCCTTACACAGCTCAGAAGTTCATTGAACTTTTTAAGTGGGTAGAGAGGTGTGTGTAATCAGGATCCTTGGAGACTCATTTTCACATTAATAATTAGTAATAATAGGAAGTTCATAGCTGTGTAATTGTAATCTCACAACAAACTCTGGAGGCAAAGCTGAATGCTGACAGCAAACACACCTCTCTCTGGAGGAGGTAAAAACTGGTCAATATGCACTTATAGCCCAGTTCCCATATGAACAATTCCTTTACACTTCATTCAAATGCTGCTTTCGGTTCTACCAACTTTTTTCTTTGTGTGCTTCTTCCTCCTCTTTTTCCTTTGCTTCTTTTTTTTTTTTATCTCACGGCACTTTTTCCCTAAAATTATTCTGGTTTTGTGTTACACATTCCTTTCATCTGACCCATTCTTCTTTATGTCTTAAGTACAGAAAACAGAAGACCAAAGAAATCAAGAAATTTCTTAGTGACGCTGGAAAAATTAGTTTACAAGAGAGGTTCAGTTTAAATCAAATGCAACTAGCAGGTTGAGGTAAGAGTTAATAGTGCATGAGTTTTCACACATGAAACAGTAAGGAATTAAATCCAGCAAGTAAATGGATATGTGAAGCATGTCTACAGCTAGCACAGAGCTTAGGGAGACAATCGTTTTGGAGAACAGAATAAAGGGGATCTGGAAATTCAAAGCCTGTTGCGTGGGAAGCACACTGGATTCAGACTGGTGACTTTGAAGCAAGCATATGCAGGTATTTTAGGCATCTATACATATTCTTGTTTCCTGTAGAACTGAGTAATATCTCTGAATTCCAGTTGATTAGAACAAAAGCAAATGGCACAACTCAATGGCAATTTTTTTCCAAATTTATTGCTTAAACTTATGACAGAAAATAGTTCACCAATTATCTTTTATTGTATATCCTTTTGATCGTCATTTTTATTAGCTACATTTAATAGCTATTGAATATGGTTATTTAGCTTTTCAATTATCTAGCTGTTCTTCCCCTTGCACTCACAGGCAGTTCAATTCTAAATTGTGCTTACTTCAGGCTCCTGTTCAGGCCAGACTGTGGGAGCCACCATTCCAACTTTCTGTCAGTTTACTACCTGTCAACAGCAGGAATCTCTCTGCCATCACTCCCATCTAAGGTTGACATTTTCTCACTCAGATTAAGAGAATGGGAGAGGTAGCTCTGAGGAAAATTCTGGAAAGTTTTGGCATTACTGTCTTTTTTAATGTAGTGCAAAAAGGATGGCATGTATTGGGAAAAAAATGGGGCATGATAATGGGAAAATCTCTATAACAGTGAAAGGGTTGGATTTAAAATGATTTCAGAAGGAGATCATAAATGACTTTGAATTAAATTATTTCACAATTTCTTACTTGAAAAGAAATGTGTCAAATAATTTTTCAATGAAAAGAGTGTAGGAGTCAGTCTACATTCATAAATATGACAATACTTTTAGGTGCTTCAGTTCTGAACTGCTCAACAATATATCAATCTATAGGGAACTTCATTCAAGTAAACACTAAACATTCAGGCATTTGAGCTACAATTCCTTTATATTATTCAGTTGGGTTATCAAAAATAGAAATAACAAATCTCAGTTACTTCCTGGAGTGCAGCCTAAAGTTTTAGTAAAAATATAAGATCTAATGTTCTATACGGACATACGAGCTTTTCTCTAAAAAACATTATTATATCACTGCTATTATGTGTCAATGTAGCATTTCTGAAACCAACTAATAAATAAATAAAAGATGCAATCAATTTTTCTTAAATTTTCTAGGTTTTTTGTGTATTTAACTATAAAGATGATGAGTTATAATGAAACTGTAAGGCTGTTTTTAGTTCAAAATTAATTGTCTGATATGTATCTTGTAAGTTAAATTACATCTTAATCTTGGCTGTAAAGAAAAAATGGATCACAATAATAATAACAGGAAAGTCATTATGATAACACTAGTTATTATAATCATCGTGTCTGTCAGTATTAAAATCGTGCTATTAAAAAAGTGCTACCAGATTGAGGTCGGCTTTATGCTTTTGCAGAAATCATTGTTACATGAAATTTAAAGTGGCAGAAAATAACACTGAAAGAGCATGTCTCATGCACACATAAAATGGTTTTCAACTAGCAGGTAGCTGGAGACAAAAAAGTAACTGGTACATGTTTCCTGTGCATTTTGATACTTAGTTAATTACTCTACAAAAGAAAATATAAGAGACAAACTCTTCCAAGCTGCAGCTGTCATGTCCAGAGACTCTGAGCAGCTCAGCCTAATTTAAGTCTCATTATGCAACATATTCGTTTAGGAAATAAGGTGCTTTTTAAACTAATTGCTTTTACAGAACACAGAAATTTTGTCAGAGTAACATAATGAAGCTTTATGAGGTAAATCAGACTAAGAAAGCAACTGAGGAAAAAAGTCTAGTTACAAGAAATGTCAAAGGGAACTGGTTGAAGTAGTGGGATTGGTCTAAATTACCCCAAATGAAAATGTTGCAGCACCACCTGTATGCCTAGAACAGGACAGAGGAGAGCAAATAAGCAAATAACTTGACTTTCACTATGGTTTTTAAGACAAAATACTTTCTACCTGTCATTGATACTATTTCTTTTCTTAAATAGGTCTTTAAAAGGTCAATTTTATTTGAAGATTTTTTTTCTTAAAAGGTTGGGGGGGAGGGTTGTTTGCTTGTTTGTTGGTGTGGTGGTTTTTTGCCACAACAATGGCCAGTAACCCTTAGATACCGACACTGCAATACTGAATTCAGCTTTCAGCAGATAAATGTAGCATAATTACTATGTATGCAATATAATGAAAAACAGCTACATAGTATATTAGTAAGGTATACACATTTTCACATAGATTAACAGTACAACAAAAGCAAACTAATTGTAAAATAAATAGGTTAAACAAATAGGTTTAAACCTCAGTGTAAAGAGACAGAAAATACTGCTTTCTCATTTTAGTAAAAAAAGGACTCATTATTTCCATTAAATATTTTGTTCTGAAATGATTACAGTCCTTTACTGCCTATAGCTATGTGTTATGTGTGATTTAAATAGATGATGCTCTATAGTACTTGCATTATAGTACGCAGATATACATAAAATTGTACATACAATTAATGGTATTTGTTTCAGGGATATTTCATCACTAAATGCTGATTTCCTGCCAACCTAGACATGAAGTACTTAATTCTAAATGACAACACCTGCTCCTACCTATAAGTGAATGAAAAAACTGCCAAGTAGCATGTTGGGAATTAACTTTCAACCTTTTCTTTAATCAGGCATTCCTCCATAATGCCAGCAATCTCCTGAAATGAAAAGCACCATAATATATGTCTGCAATTCAATTTCAAACCCTCATTGTGGTGTCTAACTTAACACATTTTTTCCTTTACTATTTCACTTTAACTGCCGGTTGGGTCACCAATTACTTCAAGCAGACATAGTAGATAAACACCCACATCTTATTCTGACAAGGACAGTGCAGTTAAACAAACATTTATAAATGAAGGCTTCTCTGATTTAGCCCGTTTTAAGTTCAAGGCCTATACTCAAATTTTCACTTTCTGAAAAGGACATCAGTGAAAAAGGAGGACATTTTAGGAGTGAAAAAGAACATGCAGCATCAAAAGATGTAAACATGCCCATAAAAATGCAGAACAAATGTAGATTTGGACAATAATGCATAAGGTTGCTTTTGGGGAATACTTTGCTTATCTTTGTGTTTGAACATTCCCTTTCCCCCTAACCAACTGCTAATAAAAAGGTAAAAGCCAGTACACTGTCATACATTTTCTTCTATATCCTTGATCCCACACATGATAGTTTGTCAGACTAAGTTTTATCATCACATATAGAACTGTTTTAGCAAAAGAAAAAGTAGTCCTACCAGTACTTTGCATGATAGAAAATAGCAAGATAACAACCCTTTCACTCTATGATTACTGGCAAGAAAAGCCATAGTGATGTTTTGCTACAAGCCATCAAAGCCTATTTATATCTGGCCCCCCTTGCTGAAGTGGCTACAAATACTTTAACAGCTACAACAAAGTAATTTGTACTGTTAAAGTTCCCCATCCAAACAGCCACTCAAGTTTAACAGGTGTGCTGAGGCATGTCTAAACAGCACACAACCCAGGTTTTATGCCCAGTATTTGTTCATGTACACAGGATGTGTTTCTGGTACACCATAGCCCTTTGTGCCATAAATATCACGCTGTTCTGCACTGAAGGGAAAGGGGAGGAGAACAGAAAGTATCACCTGCTAAGGAATTAGAAGAACAGTAATACAACTTGCCTCTTCTCCTGAAAAAATACCCCAGTTTCTGCATATGTTGGGTTCACTCCCTACACATGCTGTGTTTTCAAATTCCTGACACTAAAAGTGTTATCTGCTTCCGCAGCACAGTCTCCTGATAAAATACTTGCTAAAGTCAACGGCTGTTTTCCCCAAAAGAATTAGTACTAGACAGAGTCAGAGAGGCTTAAACCAGACAATTCAGATGCTTTACAAGATTACCCTATGGGGATATTTCCATAGTTAGACATACTGCTCAGTTGGGCACATAACAATGATCCTTTCTTTTGCTGCTATGCAACTGATAACTAATAAAAGATCAGAGTTTGGATATTTCACAGCTGCTTCAGAAAATCTTATAATAAAGCAAAAGTGAGTCAAACAATTTCACTTAGCACCTCCACTCCAAAATCATAGGAATTACTTTTATTCTTTATGTATATGCAGACACTTATAGATATGAATTAAATGCATAGGGCTCTCCCAGCAGAAGTCACAGCACTCACTCTCTTAAAGTTCCTCCTAAAGGTACAAAAGAGAGGTTCCCAGACTGTGGTTCCTAAAGCTCAGTGTGCTGAGCACTGAATCTCTAAATCACATGCAGGAAAAAGAAAAGAAAGAATGGTGGAAGTTCTGCCTCCTGCATGAAATAGGGCAGGCTATTCTCTGTCACACATCTAAGACTCCAGGCCTGAATTTCTGTTTTAAACCTCAGTTTAAACCCACTTTCTGTATTTGAATGCCAATTTCTTTTTTTCTCTCTGTGCAGAGGCTCAGCTCTAGCAGGAGGGACAGACCAGAGAGGCCTATAGCTCAGTAATTAAGACTCATAAAATGTGGAAGTGAAATATTCAAATCTATTTGGGCTGAAGAAAGCCTTGAAAACAGTGATGAGTGTTTATCATAAGTTAGACATGCTTGAGCATTTCAAAAATCAGGAAAATCAGAAATACTTGAAGCCCTAGACAAAAGGAGCATGTCCATATGTACCCAAGGAAGTTTTTGCATGAAAAACAGGCACCAGTAGTGTCTTAGGCATCCACACAGTTTAGAGAGGAGTCTCTTACCTTCCTCCCACTCTTACAGCATTTAACACATTGCAAACCTGGTGGTGGCCAGTAAACACCGTCAGAAAAAGCCTAATGGTCACCATTGTGTCACACAAACTGAACGGTTTTAGCATTCAGCTTGTCAAGGGGACGGATGCTGCCATAAAAAAAAAAAAAGTATTGAAGTGCCACTATACTTGTAGAACATTAGTGATTAGGAATAATTCAGGAACTTGTACCAGTAAAGACATTTTATCATTAAGCAGAAGTTGAATGTTCTCTTGAGATGGTGCATAAGACTTAACTATATCTTTCCCTTAATAATGGCTGAAAAAGCATTAGAGTGCTGCTGCATTGCATAGAGCTAACCTACAGTAGCAAGACGCAAAAAAAAAACACTTAGGAAAGTCAAATACTGAAATCACAGAAAAATGATATTAGGTCTGAAGAGGTGGTGGAGCTGAAAACTGATAGCTCATAATTCAGGTGAGGCACTTCTTATTTTTAACCTATAGGCTGAAATTCTGCTTTATGTCATGAAAAAGATGAATAGTTCCTTCAGGGGGACCTAAAAATTGTTTACTGTTCTCATCACTTTGCCACAGTTAATACTCACAGCCCATAATGTATTACCTGGCAGTCTAGAATTATTGCTTTGCTGCAATTTCATAGTGCTTACTTCAAAAGAAAACATGATACCTGCCACATAGAGGATAAATAATTACAACAATTAATAAAAGATATATTAGTTGTATTTTGAATTACAAATAGATTCAGTTTATTCTGCTTTGTCCTGAACTTGTCAATAATACATTAAAACCTTTTTAGTAATTCCTCTTTCTAACAATAGAAGGTATTTAAATATTCCAATACTTTAAATATACTCATACTGAAGACATATGAAAAATGGACACATATACCCATTAACTTACCTTCCAAAGGTCAAATAGAAAATCTAAAACAGAACAGGACATTGAATGCAACTTTTCCAAATTTTCTTTCATCTACCTTTACTGTTTGTTCCTTATCTCACTTTCCCACTTCTTACCTTTCAGCTCAGAATTTACCTTTCTCTGAAAGTAATTATAAAAAGTTGCAATTATATGAAATTATTGCAACAACCTTCACAACTTAGAAATTCCAATACTGAAGTTGTGCTCCCTGTGAATTTCACATATTAAGAGGTACCTTCAACAATTTAGACTAAAACACTGTTTTAAAGAGCTGAAGTTTTTTAAAGTCCCTAAACCTTTTTCTCTTTTTTCTTTTTTTTTCTTTTTAAGAGCAGACAAAAAGCAGTCAAAATTCATTGTCCCATCCAATTTTAATCTTCATCAACATCATATGGCATGCCTTGTGCAAAATAATGCTTCATGGAAAGAATTGCTTGTTGATATTAAGGAAAGAAAAGCAATTAATCATCCTCTGTATAAAATGTTCTGCAGTCACTGCTGTATGCTCTTTTATTAGCTGTACTGAAGGCAAAATGCATTCTGAATTTTTCACTTCAGGGAAGGAAATTGAGAACCTATTCAGTTGTCTGGATTATGATCCTTTGTGTTCCAGTAAATATTTTAAAATTAATGCATTAATTTAGGCCAGTCATTCCTGACAGTTTCATAGTTCATTGCAGTTTCAAACATGTGGGCTTATAAAACCCTGGAAATACTGGAAGGGGGTTTTCTGATGGCAGGTATAGTCAGATTTCCTCCCTTCCTGATACCTTGGGTTTATAAGCTCAGTTTCCATTAGGAACAACATCTAGAAACTGCAAGTAGGGTAGGATATTTTCAGACTTGACAGAAAAATCTGTATTATGTCAGATAAACTACAGGCTGTATTAACTAATATCTCGAAACACCATTTTTTACATATAAGAATATAAGACTAAGAATAAGAATATATAAGAATAGGCCTAAATACACTAAAAACATTTGAACTAGTAAAAAACATGCAGATAATTATAGCTAAAGTATGCATTCAGATGTCCTGTTAAGACATATTGGTCAGCTTTTAAAAATATCTATAGATCTGTGAGCCTAAGTACAACATCAACATCTAAAGTAACTGCAGTGTTATGAATATATTAAGTTCATTAATTAATTCAGTTAGTAAACTCTAGTAGAAAGCTGTACTTGAAAATTTGGGGTTTAGAATTTACAGAGAAATTATTGATTGTTAGGAACTAAAGGCTTAATTTAGGCATACAATATTCATGCAAATAAGGAGTCAACCCTTGCCTTCATGCAAGTAATTTACAGAAGCTTAAAGCACTACACTGCCTGTCCTAAAGGACTTGAAAACATGCTATCCATCCAAGCGAAGGTGGAAAAGTACATCAGAAACAGAGGTCATGGAGCACAGTGTGAGAGGATGTATGGGTTTGACAGCATCAAAAGGAGATTTTGACTAGAGCTGAAGTAAGATAGACAGGTAGGAGAGACACCACAACTGGGACAGGTCTCCCAGGACTGTAATTTCATCAAGGACCTAAAAGTCACCTGGTATTGAAGTCATCATTTCCTAAAACCTTCTATTTTGTGATGGGCCTTCTGGTTCTGCAGTACAAATTTCTACCTGCCTGTTTCATTCAGGCAATTTCTTGTTTATGAAGAAATCTTTCTTTCTCCAGTGATGTACAATTCATATGCATGTATTACACAGAGCCAACTTTAACCAAATATCTGATAATGAACTAAATCTCCTTTTCAAATATGCTGGGAAGACATGCATATCTAGACTGTGTTTGCAGTGATGTTTTTTCCCAAAATACTGTTGGCCCCTGTTGATAGCTTTGCTGTTGCTTTCTTAATAGCCACAAGCACTGGTCTTTACAAAACAGTAACATCACTTCAGAATGTCGTCACTGTGGACAATTGGAAGACCCAGTTTTCACAGCAGCGGAGCAGACCAGCACTTGGAGAAGACCATGGTTTCTGTCTAGGCTGTTTGCCACACTTTTTGTCGACAGAAGATGGGGCAGGAGGGCTAGGATGGTGTACATGCGGGTCTCATCCAAACATCCTGCTGGGATGTGGCTGGGCATGCTCCCAACCCTATGATCTGGAAATAGCTGGCATCCCACGTTCATTAAGTGACTGCCAGCATTCAGCCCTTCTGTTGTCTAAACCTGTGCAGATTATATCTATCTCACACGGTGCTTATGAGGCCAGTGGCATCAGGAGTGACATTATGCTGGAGCTAATTCTAGTGAGCTAATTCATAACTATGGGCAATTTGAAAATTATAATGACTAGGAAAAAATCAGAGTAACCTAATAAAAGTAGGTGAACAGGAAGCGTGTTCACACAGGCAGAATATTGCCCATTAGAAGTAACAATGCAAACTACTTACATATAGTGCCTAGTTCTAGCAACTGTAATTACTCTCAGAAAAAAAACCCAATACAATTGTAATGTAATAAAAAAGTAAAAATATTGACCTGTTGAACTCTTGAGTACTGACAGAAGCATAAAAGCAAACAAGCTTGTATGCCCTCAGAGAATCATTTAAGTTACTGTACTAAGAAATAAACTGTATTTTTAACGTATGAGGTAAATTTATTTGATTTCAAAATCACTATAAAGCAACAAGCACAGAAGACACAATTTTACATGTCTACACCACAAAATCTGCCCTTAGCTCAAGTATTAGCTACTCAATGTTAAAATATTATTGGTGTAGCATATAAAAGTAACTGCATTATGAAAGGATGGATCTTGCAAAATGGTGTCATCTCCTGTCTTCTCTCCTTGCCAAGCAGCCACCATTTCCATTTCATTACAATGGTGTTATGAAAGGCTTGTAAAGGGCCTATAGATTAAAAAAAAAGTACTGGAAAACCTGTGGGTTTATTCAGAAATTCAGTTTAAAATGAAGATAGATACATAATAACATACCTGCCAAGAATGAAAAATTTCCCATAGGATAAGCAAAATGACCTATCAATTGCAAAGAAGGGAAAAAAAAAAACAAAAACCCAAAAACCCAAGCCAAACAAAAAACCCCAAACAAATAAAAATCACAGGAAGACAGGAAAACAGTAATATATAATTTTATTTGTCTCACAGCTACTTCTGACCACGTTTAAAAAAAAAATCTGCTAACCGAAACAGTCTGAACACGTATTACATGTTTTGGACATATTTTTTATCAAATCTTATCTAAACATCTTTTCTGTTTCTGGGTTAGATTTGAAATAAATGTTAAAAAACCTTTTTCTCATGTAGTGTTTTCAATTTGCTATTTTTTGTTGTTGTTGTTTTCTAATGGAACAAAAATTATTGGTAAAGTCCACATGTCAGTTGTGAAATCAAAGACACTACACTCCAAAATCCCCAAAGAAATTATATGGCCTCTGTGCAAAACAGATCTTTTATCTAACAAATTCAAGTTTGCCAAATGTGCAGTCTTAAAAGTTGAAGACTTGAAGAGTTTCTGTGCACTACCACAGACTACCTATAAATTTCATAATTTTTTTCAAGCTTAATCACATTTCTGGGCTTGTGATTCTACTTATGCATTTTTTTCTAATGTTATTTTCCTTTTAATCTCTTTGATTTGGACAAATGCTGGATTATTTCATACTCTTATGTACAGCTAACAAGTACTCATTCAGGCAAAAATGCATCCTCTATATATTTACCAATATAGAAGCATAAGATGCCATGTCACTTTAATTTCTATGAAAGCATAGAGCTTGTTTTCAGTTACCTATCGAGTGTACTCTATCAGAGAACTATGACAAGAGCAATAATAACAAAGGTTTAGGAACTTAAGCACAACCTACTGCTCAGCATTGCAGGAACATCTGTGTGCAGTGTTTTCCTGCAGCCATATAAATATAAGTAAAGAATCCTCAGTTGGGCCTGGACAACCTAACTATGGCAGGAAAAATCTATTCCACTGTGTTCAGCAGAGTGTAATATAAGAAAGAATTTGAGACAAGTAAATTTCCAATTCTCGAGATTTGGACTGCCTTGGATGTGTATACAATTTCTGTACTTCCTTGAAATTTAACAATAAATGAGTCTCTGGAATCTAATCCTGGAGTGGAAATCTCACAGGGATACGCAGCTTTTCAGAGCTGTATGAGCTGGCTTCTTGCAGTACAGCCATAAAACTGTGAAACAGCCTCTCACATAGGACTCTAAAACTTTTGGTACTAGTCAGAACCGTGTCTCTGAATCAGAAAACCTAAAAACATTTCATGTACGCAACCAAATTTTTTTTGACTACAAAGATTTCTTGCAATTTTGAAATTCATCTGGGTATAGTTTAATTTAGTTCCAGTTCTTGCCATGTTGCTATATACTTACAGAACTAAATTTCTGACTAAACTTGGAAAATAAATTTGTAATAAATTCTGACAAACAAATCTGAGCTTCTATGTCTACTGTACATTAGTAGTAGTGGTCAATTAATATTTTTCATTTTTTTCAACAGTTAGTCTAAAAACAATTCTCTTTCTTATCTTGGTGATTTCGAACTAAAACTTAATGCAAAATGAACTCTATATTGATGAGAATATGAAACACCCTTGTAAAAATGAAACATTACTTCCTTAATATGACAGTATTGCCAACATTATGCCCCAAACTCATTACTCGGATCATGAAAATCAGTTAGTATTTCATATAGAACATTGTATTTGTTTGTGCTTGTATTTTTAATTGCCTTCTGGCTGTTGAACTGTAAGTCCAACTCTGTCATTGTGAGTGTTATAGCTTCCTCTTGATAAATTTTAATGAAGTTCTGCGAATCCCCTCTTATTTGTCAATATGCCTACAGTAATATACAGAATGGAGTAAAGAAAATAGTACTAAAGTAGTATAGATTATGTTCTAAGATATTGCATATATGCAATATCTCAAAATGAATATATGCAGTCTCAAAATGAAAATTAATCTAGTCACAAATTGGATATGATATTCAAGTGAAAATACAGACCTATTTTCTTTTTCAGATTCACTTCTAATTCTTTTACTATAACTTCCATATGTGTCTTTAACAATTTTTATTTACTCAATGGTTACATATCCTCTTCTGCTTATATTTTAAAGATGAGTTTAATTTTTTATTTTCTGTCTATTTTCCATTTACCTTTGCAGTTTGTCTGGTGATGCAACTTTGAAGCATCTGCAGTCTAATTGACACACTTTGTAAATTCCCTCTCATACAAATAATGGAGAAAACAGAAATGAGAGGGGGGGTTTTTTGAGTCTTGTTTTCTTCAGTCTTGTTACCTTTAGAAATGTGATAAAGAAATATGTGACAGCACCAAAACAGTCTTAAAAAGAAAACTTTGATAAAATTACATATTTGCTACTTTTCCGCTTTATATGTGTGTGTGTGTGTGTGTGTCTGTGTGAGATAGATACTATTTCCTTTCTTCTTAAGTGAATCTGAACATGAATCAACATCAGTCATAACCAAGACTTACCAAAACACTTCTCCACAGTGAAAATTAACCAAGTTGCATTTACAGGCAGATAACAGAAGCAGCACAATTATAATTGAGACTTTACATTATCATTATCCTATGAAAGCACATTTGATTTATTTGCAAATGAAGCCAAATTCATGAAAGCTTATTTTTCCCTTTCAATTTCTATTTAATGCTTTACCATTCACTTCATAGGTTTATGTGTATTCTATGTAGTAAAACGGTATCAGCAAACCACTTCAATAAATCTTTCTAAATTTCCTGTAACTATGGACTGTTTCCAGTTTTAAAATGCAATATATTCTCAGAATGTGCCTGTTTTTATATTCAAGTACAGGTCTCTTTAGTAACCACTTAAAGGTCAATTCTTATATTCATGGAAACAAATTAAATTGCAACACTGAAATTAATTAACATGCAGTATTTTAAATGCTTAAGCCAACTGTTAAAAACCAGAATTTTTATATAGACTCTGTTTTTGAAAGTTATTATCTGTGATTCATATTTCTTCATGGTATTTCCCTTTATGCTACTGATACTTCTTTTTCCCTTTATTGATACAATTCACTATTTTCTATTAGACAATACTTTGAGGTAACTATCAAAAATTGACTGGAATAAAATATCTGGAATATGAGAAAATGAGTCACAGTGGGATTCACTGACTCATCAGTGAAGCTCAAAAGAGAATGAGAATACAGTATTCTTAACAGCCTTTGTACATTTCTAAACTTCAGTCTCCCTAGATATTTACTTAGGAATTAACCCGCCTAAAGTTAGACCACATGAATGGTCCATATGCTGATTCAGATCTCATTTGGAAGATGACATCCAGGATCACAACTAGTCAGATACTAAATCTTGTCTCATAGGTATGGATAGTAGGAAAGCTGTAGATTTGACTCCCAAATCTGAAGAAATGTTTCCATTTTTTGTAAAAACTGAGCTACAATGAATGAATGAAATAATGTGGCCAGCAGATCAAAGCCTGAAAAATCATTTGGATAATTGTACAATACAACACTATCTCTCTATCTCAGACTGGTAATGTTACCCATACAGTTTAGCATAAAAGTACATCCTATGGCTCAGTTTGCAGACAAAGCAAGTAAGACTCCACAGAAGCAGATAGCATCCCTGTTGCGCTCATCAGTGTTTACTGGGTCAGAACCACCGTGTGGGGGCACATCTGTGTGTATGTATGTATGTGTGTGTGTGTGTGTGTGTGTGTTTGAGGAGACCAGCCTCCAGCACAGTGTCCACATGGTCAGCCAGGAGATCAGCAGCCACATAGCTTGAAGGCTGCATGGGGGGCCTGTCAATCAATAAGGTCCACCTGGTAACCCGCCCACACCACATGCCTGGAGCCTCTGACTGGCTGTGATACCCTCAATTCAGCCAAGGGGCCAGTGAGTGGTCAGTGAACAAAAGGTTCACTCCCTAGGGGGAGTAGCCACAGGAGATAAAAAGCATGCAGGAGCTCTCAATCTTGCCCTGGTCTGTTCTAGTCAAAGGTGTCAACATGTGACTTCTAAGTGGTAATTATATTTTTCTCTTCTCTCTTTCTTCTTCTCTTAATCTCTCTTCCTCTATTCTTTTCTTCCTCTTATGGGTAACCAAAACACCTATTTTCTGTATTTCACTTAAGCTGTAGTTATCTCAATTAAGTTGCATAGAATTTGTGCTTTCTAGGTGTAACAAATATGGGCTTATGCTACCATCATCATCCTCTAGAAACACATGAAGAAAGGAGGTGTCTACATGCTGTGAACGTGACAGTCCTGGTAGAATGAAAAGCAGTAACAAAGAGGAAACAATGATCCTCATAATGAGAAAGAGTTAGTTAATCTAAACTACTATACCATTCTATCTTCAAGAAATGTGCGAGTGTCAATCCCCAGTGGATGATTAAGGATATACTAGATTAAAGAATATCTTTCTTGGACAATAGGACTAAGACAAAAATCATTAAAAGACAAGTTGGAACATATCTAGGAAATTACTCCTAACCCTCTCTGGACTACAAAATTCAGGCCTCCAGTATTTTCTTTTGTGGTAAATGAATTTCATCATTTACTGACTCTGTTTGGCTCTATATGAAACTACTTTGCCAATAGTAAATTGCAGGTCGTTGGCAATATTTTAACAAAAATGTTCTGGTGTGCCATGTACTCTTTAGTAATGACAAAACTTAAAGAATCCAATGAATTGTCTCAAAACACTGTCAAAGAAGGAAATTCCCATAAGATAAGCCATGACAGGAACTTGTGATAAGAACAGATGGCAACAGCAGGAATCAGGCCTGGTAAGACAAATGTGGGTAGCCTATCTGAACAAGAATTCCCACCATGGAAAACTGTGAGAAAGAAAAGCATTAATTACAGACCTAGAAAAAAAAAAGAAGTTTGAAATTAGCACACCAAAAAAATTCCACTGTACAAGCCGTAGGAAAGAAAACTAATTCACTTATACACAAGTTGTGGGAACAACTGAGAGGCCTCGTGACTATCCAGAACTTGAACTACATAAAAGTGGTACTCCAGAAACATGACCTCAGGGGCCCCACCACCAAGAAGATCAGAAGAAGGACCTGATGGAATGCTGCCAGAATCCATGTGGTCATGATATCTTTATCTATTTACTTAATCACTCTGTCTCTTTCACTCTTTCTTCATCCCTCTCTGCCTCTCTCTCTCTCTCTCTCTCTCTCTACCTCATATTTACTGTTAAATAAAACTGTACTATTGACTTTGGCATATAGTCTCATTTGCACTTTAATTTGGGCAGAGGCATGTCTTAATAACCGGATCCTAAAAAGTAATACAGACTGCAAAGTATTACATTTCTTCGATATGATACATTAGTTCTATTTGTTAATGAACCTCTACCTACAGGGAGTAGATGATTGATTGTGACCTTGCAAGTTTGAGATGCACTTGCAGGACCTACAATGAGGATTTCAGCAAAATCACTAGGATTACCACATAGGTTAGACACCTAGCACTTTCAAGATGTGTATGTATAGCTGTACACCATCTTGAATGAGCCTATCCTCCCAACATCAGCAGCTTATTCAAGCATTCTTGGCTTGTTTCAGAGATATGTGATGGTTGAGAAGATAACCTCTTTCAGTGCCTTAACTGAGATGAATATATCGGGATTAAGTACCCACGCAGAAGACATAGTATAAGAAGGACAGATTTCAAACAGACTTGTTTTCCTCTCAGATGAAGTGTATAGTCCCATGTGCATTTACCTCACACTGGTGGCATCTGATCTTAGATCACTTGTCAAAAACTGGAAAGAAGCTGTTTCTTAGCAGGCAGGTTCCTGCCAGCAGGGTAGCGATCATACCTCTAGTTAAGCATCTGCTATGCTGAGGGAACTATTTTATATAGTTCATATATATCCTTGCAATTGTCGCTGAGATTATACAAAAATGCAATGTAAAGCTATCTAAATCTTCTTTCAAGACCTACATATGATTCAGGAAGACATTGATTCTCTCATTCACTGAAAGTGGTGATAAAACTGCTGTATCACCCTCCATTGGTATCCATCAGCTGACTTCCTCTGTAGGTTGGCTAAAAAACTGAAAAAAATTAGGGTAGAATGCTAGTCCTGCAACTCAGGAGATGTAAAACCCTTGAGAAGACTGTTGATGGCTGCAATATGGAAGAAAATTGCCATCATTTTATATCCAAAACTGATCTTTATTAAGCCTCTTTCAAGGCTTCCCTTTTTCTTGAGAATAAAGAAATCACTGAGAATAAAGGAACCTCTTCCCCTGAAGTTTAATAACATCTCTTCTATCAAATCTAAAATAAAAACAACATTTGTATACCTCTAAAAGGCATTCATGGAAACAAAGTTGATTTAGATACAGTGAGATAAAAAGTATATCTGGCTTGCTACGGTATATAACTATTCCACCTAAGCGCAGATTGAAATGTACTCAGCTCTTCTGACCCCTATTTCATTTTCTCAGTAAAGACTCTTAAGCTCTGTTCAAGAAAAGCTGTTATAAGCTTCAATTCAATGAAGGTCTGGAGAACTGGCCCATTGCAGGACAGACGAATCTTAAAACATGCAGACTGCAGTGAGGCTCATATTGAAGGGGACTTTTCACTAAAATCATTCATTTCATCTTTGTGATTGATATACAAAAAAAAAAAAGGTTTTGATTTCTTTTTCAATTTTATGCATTAAAGCTAAGCTTGAGTGAACATTCTCAGTGTGTGTGGGGCAATTAACAGTACAATACCACATACAGAAATTATTAATTGTTGTTTGCATTATTGTATTGATAAGTGGATCCTGATTTAGAAAATCTTAACATTAGCTCTCAGACACAGATAAAACTTCATCTTCCTCAAAATAAAAATAATTTTAATGTGACTTCTTTTCAAACTTCTATTTTTCACAAAAAATTGCAGGGTCTGACCCTAAAATTACACTGCAATAAATCCTGGAAGAAACACATAACAGATTTTTAAACAATCAAAAGAAGAACAGCTACTAGATTTTTAACAATATTCTCACAATATTCTGTTAATTATTTTAACAGAATCACCCATTCCATATGTAAGATTTGTTTTGTAAAATGCAAGCAACCCTTCCTATTCTACTCCATAGCTGTCTAAAAGTCTAATTTTCAATTTGTCATTTTATAAGATGCAGTTGTACATTTCCACTTTAACAATTTACAAACTCTTAGAGGTTAAACCAAAGGCATATCAAATGTTCTATTTCAGTAAAATACCAAGTAATACTATGCTCATTAAATTAGCATGATATCCAGGAGTCTTCTTCAATATGATGCATCACAATGATACAGATTAAAAGTGTCTTCACAAATGCAGGTGAATCTGGGCAACTTGTATAAAGGGACTAATAGAAAGTGAATCCTGCTCTGTATTACTTGGTTGTGTCTTAAAAGTGCTAACTAGTTGCATTATTGAATTCACACAGAAATTCCTTTCTTGGGACAGGAAGCAATTAAGCTGTAATGGTATTCTGAATTTTTTTTTTGTGAAATAGAGCCTGTTCAGACACATCAGATCGGATTCACATGAGGAATGCTCTTAGTCTTCAAGACACCATTCACTGCAGTATAGTTCTTGATCCTCACAAAACAAATAAATGCTTGTGGTTTTATATTAGTAAAGTTATATCACTTGATACCTTCCACATGAATAGTTCCACACAGTCAGCACAGGATAGACGAAATCCCAATAAACAGGGGTGGTGACCTTTCATTACTTGTAAACATAAGGCAAACTTTATCAAATATTCAACAAATTCTCTTTCAATAGCACCTGTGTTCTAAGCCCAACAGGGAATTTGAGAGCAAGCAGATGGATGTGGTGCTTATATCAAAATACAGTCCCAAGAAAGAGATCAGTGCAGAAATGCCAACTGAGATTTTATTTACTGTTCAGTCACTGAGACGCACAGAGAATAGGAAATTGAAAATACTGATGTGATGGGAATTATACATGAAAACATCCAATAAACCTCAATTCTACTTCTGTGTATACTTATAATATACTGAGGTATCAGAAACCTCAGCTTTCTTAAGGTACTCTTCCTATCAAGGATAGTTTATACATTGGCTTTACCATCAGACCTCATCTTTGAAAATGTCTCCTTTCTAACAAAACAATATAGAATCGATTGAGATGCAGCTGCAACAAATACCTTTTTCATTCTCTTTGGCCTCAGCCGCTTCAATGTGGTATCATTTTCTTATATTGCATTATAAGCAAACTCATTTTTAGAATTTTAACCTCAAGAGACCACATTTGTTCCTGACCTAACTTGAGAGATTATAATGAAACTTTTAACAGGAACAATTTTTATGTGGGTAATTTTTGGTTTTGAAATTCTTTATATACTCCTTAGAAAATATTTTGACAAACAAGAATGGCTTTCCTATCTGTACATAAATAAATCTTTTTGGGGAAAAGTTCCTAATAATTTATATAATGAATATAAATACTTTCCTAAAACAGGATCAAGAAGATCATGGAATGTTCTGTATATTTTGATCACTTAATGCTATGAAGAGCTTCGCTGAACTGGCAATTCTTAATTACACCTCATTCCTGAAGATATCTTCTACTTTGAGAATCCTCACTAAAGACAGTGGAAACACCTGAGATAATTTCTGTACTTGTCCTAGATTAATACTTGTGAGAAAAAAAAACACAAAAAACCAAAAGAAAAATAATAATAATAGAAAGTGTTTTCTCACAACAACTCAAACTTTTTTGACAAATCTTTCTTATAACACTCCATTAGTATTAACACATCATAAAGCAAAGTATATTTATACTATTTGGGGCTGATAAGCACTCTTCAGTACTTTTGTAATGTGTAACTGATCTTTCAATTATTAGCAGAGATTCACTTAAGAAGGCAGAAGAGAAGATTAGTCAGTACAGCACTTATATTCTTGAGCTGTTTCACTTAAACAAAGTGGAAATTTTATAACTTTTTTTTTAGCATTTCTAAAGTCCTAAACTATTAAAAGGAAAGAAAAAAATAAATACACAGATACACTGAATTATCTAAAGATCAAACATACAGGTGGTGTTGTTGCAGCTGCAGTACAGATGTTTTTTTTTCCTACACTGTTTCACTGAGTACTAAACAGATATTAAAAATGTTTGAAAGCATAGTAAACAAACAACCAAATCTAAAAGCCCTTTGCATTTATCAAATAGTCATATTCAAAATAACTGGATGCCTACCAGATTCTAAAAGATGAAAAAACAGTAAAGCTATACTCAGGGAAACACTGAAAAGAATTATTTTGAGATTACACATGATTACATATTTACATTCTTACTATGATTAATAAAAAAGGCAAGACTGATGAAAACTACCGTGGAGTGGGGAATGCAAAGGACACAATCACTTGTGTGTACTACTAAAAGGATTTCCTAGGCTGTGCAGGACAAAATGAAACTTGCTCAGTTACAGGTATGTAATATGGTATGGTACTGTGACACAAAGGCAATACATGGAGGCACCAGGGGTGAAGTGGGATGCCACATGTTCTTTTGACTTCTCATAACCCTTTTCAGCTTTTAAAGTACAATGACATGAAGTATAAGCATTCACTTTTAACAAAAAACTGGTCCAAAGTTCACTCGCCATCAGAAAGAATGGACCATGGAACCACAATTTACTCTAAATTTCTGATTCGACTCAACACATACAATATGACAGAAACTCAGCTTCTGGCACATGAACATCTACAACATTACACATGGTAGCTTAGGCAGGACCATTAATTATCTTGCAAAGCTTTTCAACATTTCAAATTTAACACTTTCATGTCCTTTACTTTCTCAGTGTTCAAAAGAAATCAAATCATACAGTATTATCCCAAAAGTAAATTATTTCTCTTGAAGTAAAAAATTATACTTTTTCTTAATAAATTAGTAGATTGTTACTTAAATAGTTTTGGTTCCTTAAGGCTGTCTCGATATAATTTCCTCAAGTAATACTTGCAAGTACTATATTTTTATACTGTCTTCTGATATATTCTTCCTTCTTTTGCCAGAGAAAGGACACGTCTTACGCACATGAATTATCTCAAAGTATTTAGAGTCTTTTAGCCACTGACATAGAGAAGCTTTAATTTCTGTTGGGATTCTGTCTCTCACAAGGAGTTACACATCCAAAGCAAGTTGAATGGGGATAATATTTCTCAGGGGAATTAATGACCATTCCATTATTGAACAGTGCTGGCACTGTGCAAGTGTTTTAATAGAAGACATTGTTTTTTGCTGCTTCTTTTTCTTAAAGACTTTGTACAAATAATAGCCTTTCACCTGCAGTCAGTGTTTGGACCACAGGAAAATCCAAAGATTATTATCACATCCCTGTTCCGTATTATGTAAACAACCCCTAGAAAACTCACAGTACCTACTGCCTTCTTAAAAATATAACCTTGAGCCCATAGAGCAGGGTGGAAGATTTTTCCATGCATATAAATTCACAAGGAACAGAAAATTATAAAATCATTTTCCATTCTGAAAGACGTTCATTTTGACTCATATTGATGAAATATTGAAGAAACAAGGAACAAGGATCCAGCTTAAGTAGAACTGAAAAAGCCTTGAATGAAAGGTAGCATGCAACCACCACCTCCCAGAGCAGATTAGGAATCAAATATTGACAAAGGAATACTGTTTAATGCCTCTTAGCAACAACATCTGTGATTCTGTGATCAAGGCAGATTTAATCTACCTCAACCCTATACTAAACAGAATTCATTTCCCTCTTTGTTCTACTGTGGTTATACACTCAGTTGCCTTGAACAGGGTTCACACATCTGCACAAGAAGATTGCCTGACTCCAGAGGGACTCCTAAACTACCACAAACGATGAATGAAGCGTCCTCTACAGCAAAGTTAAAAGGCCCTAACCAACACTGACTTTCCTGTACAGGCAGAAAATGGCCTTCAAATGTAGCCAAGGTCACGGGTGATGCTAAAGAGTTCTTTCTGTCTGAAATATCGTCTCAAAAGCAGGGTTTGGGCAGATCTCCAGTTGCGTTCATGACATATATTCCATCTGATAATAATGCATGTAGCCCTTTTGCTCCTATTACTTCTATTTGCACTGTATAAATAACTAGGAATGTACTTGGGGGCAGGAAAGGTGTAATTAAAAAGAGAAAGAATTCTTCAGTTGCTTTTATTTTCCAATCCCTAAATTATTTTAAATTATCAAGACCTTTACATTCTATCTATGTATTTCCCTTTCACATTTTTGTTCAAACAATACTTTCCTCTTCTTGAACATGGAACATCTTTATATTCTGTTAACAACTGGGAAGAGAATAAAATGAGCTTCACAGGATGACATAATACCTAAAATTATTCATTTCAGATATGTGAATTGCAGTATTTTTGAAACACATAGGAAAATACTAGAAATTTTTCCTAGACTTTCTACAAGTGCAGTAAGGCTCTATAAACACCGATTACCATTTTGCAAATAATGACCTGGCTAAAATGGCTAATGAAGAAAATGTCAGAAGAAAACTTGGAACTTAAATTTACAGCGTTTTATTGCAAAGTACTATCTTTTTGTGAGAAATACGGCAGAGTAATGTATTAATAAAATAAAATAAGAGGTAGCAAATTGTAAGAAACAAATTTTTGTGATTCCAACAGACCTGGAATGCATAGAAAGTTTAAAACAGAGTTGTCACTGTTTACTGCAACACTTGACCTTTTTTGCCTTGCTTTCCTACTTGTGTATAACTGTAATGTATGTAGTTTCCTATTTGCTGTTGTATTTTCATTACGCACTGCATTAGAATTCACACAACAACCTGTGAAGACAAGCTATGGCCTGATTTGGTGCTCCAATTGTTCAGATCACTTGAGAAGCAGCACAAATCTTGTTGTGTGTGCATGGGGTTTTTCTATATGGGGGAAAGAATCTGAACCTCACCTTAATTCAATGCCAAGGTACAGCCAAGGTATACTCCTTGACCTGTGAACTAGAAAGCAGTCCAGAGCTCCATCACTGACTGTGGCTGAAAAAAATTTTCAGGACTTTTCACACAATGTATAAAGGCTACAACATACATTATACCATTATCACCTGGCATAAAATCTGAGATTCTGAAGTCTTTAGAATATTGAATACTTTTGCAGTTGTCATTGTTTCTCACAAAAAAGCACTAGTAAATGGAAGTTCTAGTTGTTTGGAAACAGCTTGTCTTGAACTCTACATCCCCACACTTTCACAGCTGTCATGTCTGAATACATTTCTGTGGAAGAAAAGGAAGGGAAATTTGATACCCAGAAGTTATTTCCTATGTATAAGGAAACATATACAAAATATATATATAAGTAATTTTCCTATACAAGTATTTCCTATATATAAAAGTAAGCTAGCAATTAGAATATTCTGTTCCCTTTCAATTTTGATCACTAACTAACTAAAATTCAATATAATTATATTCCTTGTAAATACTTTCTAAGAGAGAATTTTCTGGTTAAATGTAGGACTGCATGTCCCAAAGTTTAGCTGGTAGTAGGAAAAAATTCATATGACATCGCAGCATTGAAAAGTAATGGTAAAGAATATAATGCTCTATGAGTATTTATTAATAATTATAAATTATTAAAAATATAATCAACTCTTTTTCTTTGCAATTGAGGTTACTTCATAAATATGCTCCTAAGAAGCCCAGTATTCCCATGAATTTTAGCAAGTTAGATTGTGGGTTGGTTCTACAATGAGAAAAGATCATGTAAAAAACTCCAGCTAAATCCTAGGGCAAAAGTCTGTACTCTCTAATTATTCTGTGAACTCTGGCAAATATTTCCTTTTGTAGTTTATAAAAGAAAGCCACTGAGAGTAAGACTTGACTTTATTTTTCTACCCAAGGATGACAGTATTCTTCTGGACAAAATGTCCAGCACACAGCTGGATAAACACATCATGTGATGGGTGAGCAATTGGCTCACAGGTCAAACACAGAGGGTAATAGCGAATGAGGGAACATCAGACTGCTATATACTTGTAACACCTTCCCTCCACCAAACATGAAGAGATAAAAAAAGTTTTATTCTTCATGTAACACTAGTCACATAAAGGTAAGACCATACATTTGGAGTGAATTTCACAAATGCCTGTAAATAAACCTTTTTCAACACATCTGTTGCTTCAAACAATAATGCTTTCTATTTTAGGAGAAGAGGGTTCAGTGCATTCTCTTCTACAGCAAATCTTACAGATATTCCCTTTTCCTCTTGTATTACCTTTGCTCTTTAGACAGGAGTATGAATGAGCCAGGGGGGAAGTACAATAATTAGGATATGGTAAAAAAGGGCAAGCAGAATCTGGGGGCACTTCACTTGTGTTACTGAAAGAATATAAGCTTTTCATGCAGCCCAATATCAGCATTCTTCCAGTCACTGCAACTACTGACAGTTTCTCTTTGGCTACCAGATCATCTATATAATTAACTTTATGTCAGCCTTCATTGCTTGTTTTTCCCTCCTCTATTCACCTATTTTGACTTCTTGTCTGAGCCTTGTTTTTCAGGTGCCTAGTTTTACTCAATACCCTTCTGTGTTAACTATCTTCCTCCCGACAGCTTTCACTCACCTGTCTTTTTTCTATCCTTGAATTTCAATTTCAAACATCTATGCACATAATACAAACAAACAACATGGAAAGAGGAAGTAAGCTATATTTTTTATGGGCACACTTAAAAATTTAGAGTTATTCTAACAGAGGAGATAGCCAAACTTGTAATTGCAAGGCAGTATCATTGCATATTTCATTCTCCTATCCACTCTGCATGAACTTACCTGGTCACAAGTAAAATCAAACAGTCAACTGTCCCTTTTTCACCTAAGAGTCAATGGCTGTATCTAGTGCTCTATAAATGCAAAAAATTAAAAAGGCAGGATTTCTGCCTTGAAGATTATACAGTGAAAACTAGAACAAAAAATTAAGCAAGATGAGGAAGAAGAGCAGACAGAACAAGCATCCAACACACAGGGAAAATATGAGACATGTTTTAGTCACAGCTGGATAGTACTGATAGTACTTTGACACAAGAACAAATTGGGGAGTAAATAAGACCAAGCTGGAAGTCTGTATTGGAAAGAGAGAGAAGGAAGTGGATTTTGCAGGAAAAGACTGATGATGTTTTATGAGTATGGACTATGAGGTTTAAAGAGGATTTCTTACAACAACATAATTCCCAACTGGGCCAATTTTTCTAAATTCATTCACATTCTTGTCAGTTTGACAATGTTGGTCTCGATGAAAGCTTTTTTTCATCAAAGCATTCCCCACTTTACTGCCTCCCCCCCCCAACACAAACTGTGACCACTAAAAATAGGCTATGAATATTTCAAAGAACTAAATGGCATGGACAGATTAATATTTTAATTCAAGTTATGCTTGCCTTTTATCAAGATGTAACTTTGAACATAATAAATTCTGCTTAAAGAACCAAAGGCTTTCATATTCTGTATTTTTTCTCCTTTTTCATTATTTATTTTAAGTGTTTTTCTAAACACTAGTAGGTTTATGGGCATAACCAATGGCATACCAAAAGCAAAGAATGAAACTAAGGTTGTAACCAGACTACTCCTCTGATAAATTTTCAGTGTAAACCAAAGAAGTCCTTTAAACTTTGCCTAATGACAGATTCAGATTGTAATTTACAGTTTTTACCAATTGTACAGTACTTACAACAACAACAAAAAAAAAAAAGTGAAGAAATATTTTTTGAGACTGGCTTTAGGTGACAGCTGAATTATAGCACTCTGGCCAGTTTATGCTACCGGGAGTGTTCAAAAGACTAGAATTCAATAGGACTGAGTCACTCACATCTTTCTGTGATATGATCATATTTACTTCTAGGAATTCATTCATAATAAAGTGCAGTCATGTCATCAGATAAAAACAAAACAAATTGATAAGCCTACCAGCCAACAAAGACTTTGCACTTCAAATTGATTTGGACACACAGCAAAAATTTACTAAACTTAAGAAAGGCAGGATTGAACTACAGGAGCATGAATTTTGCATTTCTATCAGAGAAAGTTAATATTTCTGTTAATAACCTTCAGAGAATTTCTTAATACATTTTTTCACATAATAGCTCTCTCAGTTTTTAGTGTGTTCACTTCATTGCATGATATTGGGTTCAGTTCATTTAATTTATTTGTTAGTAACCCAGGCTGCATTACACAAAGTACTGCCAGCCTGTCAAGGGAGGTGTTCTTTTCCCTATACTCAGCAATGGTCAGACATGTATGGGCCCAGCGCTGGGCTCCTCCTCAGTACAAGGGACATGGACAAACTGGAGAGAGTCCAATGAAGGGCTATGAGGGTAATTAAGAGACAGGAGCATCTCTCCTGTGAGGAAAGGGTGAGAGAGCTGAGACTGTTCAGCCTGGAGTTCTGTTTTTAACATTATGCTAGCAATGTGAAGTACTTAGTGTCTCATGCTAATGAAAGCTACATTGAAAAGGAGGCCTTGTTGGGTATAATTTGAGAAGTAGAGCAAAGTAAAATAGTTCAGCTTACAAAAAACTCCGTTCCAAACTCTTGGCCTATCTTTGAAGCTGAAATAAAAAGTTTATAATGAAGCAACAACATTCTTGCAGTATTCAGGGTTACTATCGAGGCAAGATATTGTAAGGTTGCTATGGCAAATATTGCATCTTTCCCAGTAATTAATAGTCCAAAGATATTCCCTTTGAAGATTACAGAACCACAGAATGGCTGAGGTTGGAAGGGACCTCTGAAGGTCATCTGGTCCAACTCCCCTGCCCAAGCAGGGCCACCTAGAGCCAATTGCAAAGGACCATGTCCAAATGTTTTTTTAATGTCTCCGGGAATGGAGACTCCTCAGCCTCCATGGTCTACCTGTTGTTCCTTCTGGAAACACACCAACAACCAAGCAAATTTGAAGACCTAGTTTTCTGTCTCCAATGTCAGATACTTTCTTCATTTTGCTAAGGTGCAATATTATATAAAATCTGGATATTTTTCTGTCTTTCAATACAAATTTGTACCTCAGGTAAAGGTAAATATGAGATAGATGTGAAGCAGTACAGACCGCAGTAGGGCAGAGATTTTTCAGCAATGAAATTTCTGATTGTCCATTTGAGACCAAGTATCTCTCACTACATTGTATTTCATTTGTTCCTCAGTCTTTTTTAACTGTGAAGTCTGTGCTAGAAATTCTACTTCTGTCACTTTTCAAAAATATATGTCTAATCTAATTTGATATATAAATCCTCTTGTATTAAAGAAAATGAAGCACTGACTTCTTGTTTGTAACAGTGAATAACAGATATTCTTGCAGCAAGAAAGTATTTTTAGAATAAGGAAAAAAGTATAAAAGATATAACCTATTTTATCATACAGTGGTAGATATCCAAACAGTCATATATGCCTGTACACATTTAGAAACCTAATTTATAATTAATTCATGAATCCTTTGTTTTTTTCATACTCTTAGCATAGCAACAAACACTCAGAGATATTCTGAGTTCACTAGTTGCAACCATTTTGTTCCACAAAGTATAAAACTTTCTATTTAAGACACTACTCTGGTTTGGCAGTCTGAGAAACTCAATGCCAAGACTTGCTACATGGTACATATTAGCACAGTAGAGGTGGGTCACAATTTGCTTATGGTTTCTTCTGTCTTGTTTTTGTTTTTCTCAGGCCTCACAAGTCATCAGACTCACGGAATAAGATGCCTTGTGGACCTTGTATATATGAGCCCACAACAGACACATCTGCACATCAGCATACACAGCAATATGTTCCAGTTATGCCAAATTGTGTGACAGAAGAGGATTTGTGGCACTTGAGGCTGTTAGGGAACATGCTGCCACAAGACATATTCTCCAGTTTCTGTGCATTGTTAGTGCCATCTTTCTTCTCTGGTGTAGTCCTCTGGTGAAAACTAAAGGCAGATCCCATGGTGAGAGAAAATCTATGCCTCTCACACCTGGCTGTAGAAATCAGGAAGACTTTAAGATCCTCATTCCATTTTGCTGTTATTTTGAAGTAGAAGCAGTACTTTCTTCCATTAGACTTTATTCAAGCTGATTGCAAATTCCAGTGTCATCTTTCTAAATACAAACTTGCAATGTAGACATTAATATCTGCTATTTGTGTGGAATACCTTGCCACTGGACTGTGCAGAGTACAGTGCTGACTACCATTTCTATTAGAGCTCTTCATCCTGAACAAAGGTCAGACTACAGGAAATATAGTTATGTTCTCATGCCTCCTCATTTTGCTATAGATCTTCCTGCATTAATCAGATATTTACTTTGCTACTGAACACTGAAAGGCCATTTAAAATTATTACTGTACTTTGAGGTAGCTCCTCAGCCATTTATGTCAAATTGGGCATGGCCTCCTTGTCATGGCCAGACTCCTACCATCCCTACCAACCCCATCAGAAGCCCAACACAAATGACCCTCCTACAGTTTTACCTGCATATTTTCTAAAATAACACATTTTCCTTGTGTAGTTCAATCTGAAAAGAATAAAAAATAAAAAATTATGGAGCAGACAAGCATCTGTGCAGGGTTTTACAAAAATAGCAAATGAACTGTTTTGCGTGGGCAACTCATGAAAAATCAGAGTAAAAACTAAAACCCTACTGCCACAGAACTATGCTAAAGGACTTGCTCTGGAAACTCCTGTAAATGAACCACACCCAAGATATTATGAGTACTTGCCTATTTATAATCTCCAAAGCATGGCAATTCAGGACATATGGAGAAATAGGTTATGGTGTAGATGATAGTCTTTTCAATGTTTTTCAAACCACTCTTTCTTTACGCACACTGTCCTATCTTTGAGTCAGTTGAATAGGGACTTGCTGGAGAAAACATTTCCACAATTAATCTCCTGTTTGTTTGAGCATAATTACATGTCATGAAATACTCGCTGAACATAATTACCTCCTTTACACTACTAATCCAAAACTTTTTGGATGAAAATACTGACTTGCCAGATGGTAAGAAACGGCAGGCTATCTCACCAACTGGGAAATCTGAGTTCAGGTTCACAGGCCACAGAACAGCAATGGCTCTATATGACAAAAGGATACAGGGAGCTCCTCGGGGTAGGGAGGGAAGGCTGCCAGATGGATGGCTTTGCTAAAGACACACAGTTCTTGCCTATCTGATAGTAACAGTTTTAACATGAGGAACACAGTTGGGTAGGAGGCAAAAGCAAAGGCATTCAGTAAAAGAAGCCATTTTAAGCACTGAACTCACAGAGGTGGTCATTAGAAGACTATCACAGGTTGCTTATTCTTGGGTTTTACCCTTTTCTCTACTCTACCTACCTCTGCATGAAGAAGCGTTCACCTAGGTGTACAGGAAACAAAACAAAACACAAAATAATAGAAAAACACACAAAATTTCTGCTAGTTTAAAGTAGCAGAGCTCAAAAGAAGAGAATATATTGCACTACTTATTTGTTCATTTACAATTATGTGCTATGTTTTTTAAACAGAAGGAAAACTGTGATCCACTTCATTGTGCAACCTTGTAGCTGAGGTTCTGTGAAGTGGTTAAGCGAAAGCTAAGGCAGGTGAGGGAAGAAAACTGTAACTGAAAACCAATACATTAGTCCTGCAAATTAGAATTCCTAGCCAAAGCAGGACGCTGAGCTTAAGATGTCTTAACTGCATTCTGCAAACAGAAATCAGGAGGGATGAGTCAGATTTAAACTTTCTCTGAAAATCCTTCTACCAATATTTTATGTTTCTGTAAGTCATATGTTGTTTTTTAAGGTAGGTAGGAATGAAATTGCTTCTTTAAGATAAAAAAGCTTCATCAGGGAATGGAGAGGCCAGCTGGTTCCAAAAGGCAAGTGAGCTGGAAGATGAGGAAGGCAGCACCTGGGTAGGGAGTGCTGGTAAGGTGCTCTGGGCCAGAAAGTGCACTCAGGGAACTGGCAAACCCAGAAATATAAAAGCCGACATAAGACCTACATATGTCTCTTCATTTAAACACAGTTTTAATCACAGATGGAAAGCAGCAAACATATTGTTGCAAGACCCTGCAAGTCCTTTAAGACAACTAGATCTCAAAGGGTTTCTTTTTATCAATGTGATCTAAAAAACTAAGTTCAGAAAAACATGCAGTGCAATGAGCTGCCAAAATTCTGAACAGAAAGTCCAAATGGCTCCTAGCCCAGACCTAATTGTTGTGTTCCCTAAGAGTCCACATTTGTACCACAGTCCGCACAGATATGCCTTTGCATCCTTGCCTACAGGTGCACCGTACACCACTAGAATAGTGAGGCACCTGTCATAAATCTGGGCCAAGTTATGACCTTGCTATGTCTGTCTGTGAAGTTTTTATTACACCCATGGTGCTATAATCATAAGAACAATAACAACAATACTAATAATAAACATATGGTTATGGCACACCTTTAACTATCTTAAGTCTCAAAAAATCTTTCTAGCACATTATGTTTTGCAAATATGCAGCAGTATTTCATCTTTTTTCCACATAGTGATGCCATTTAACTCACTTCCACATTTAATCTTTTCCTATTTTGTATTCTATCACTGAAAATGTTTTTTCTCTGTGGTGAAGAAGAATGTAAATGTTGCAGTAGCAGCAGCAAGTAAATTAAAACATTGAATTTTTTATGAATTAAATATGAAACTGGCTAATGCAATCAGTTCTGTACTATTTACATTATTTATTTTATTAAATTAATTTGACTGTAGCTCAGTTTCCAGGGTGGTAAGGTTTTCATATCAAAGACACAGTAGGACACTGTACGAGAAATGGAAGAGAAACTGATGGTTTTGGAGCTGAGCAGTGAGTATTTGGGATCTGGCAAAGGAGACTCCTTGGGTTTGGGGAATACAGACATTTTGGAAATTTTGGCTACTTTGATAAGCAGGTTGATATCTTACAGTGTTCACATTTAATCTGTGAGCATTGGGCTACTAAACTAACTCCTAAAAGAAGAGGAGGAGCAATTCATGCTTTCCCATGTCATAATTTAAGTCTTTCTGTGAACTAAGATATCACTGCAATGGTCACATAACATTTCCATTTTGAAATCTCCTTTTAAAGAATTATCCTCCAGGGATACTGTAACAGATGGCTTTTCAAGAAACATGCAGTATTCCAACCTGTACACCTTTATTCCCAGCCACACTTCAGAAACAAGTAAGGGAACGTGTAAAAAATTGCTGTCTGTCCTACAAGACAAGGCTTGTAAAATTCTGCTCCTGAGGTAATACAAATCACCTTTTAATTATTTTTAAAGCATTCTACTCAGTATATACTCACTGCTTTTTCAATATTATCTTGCAGATATTATTATTCTGTACTCTGAAGATTGGCTGTTTATAAAAAAGCTATTTCTACAATTAATCTGCTGATTATCCATCCAACCATTTATCTATCCTCCTCCAAACATAAACTTTTCAAAATGTGTTTTCCAGAAAATATTAAAGTCCCATTTGCTGTTAAATAATTGTTGCTAATATGTTGTTCATATTTCTCATGAGGGCTAATGGTACCATCACAGCATTTCTTCTTCCAAACAGAGAGGTCAGCTTCTTTAAGCAATTTTCAAGGAATTGTAATGAGAATAAAAGGTTTCCCAGCAGGAAACAGACTGGCACAGATATATTTGAAAAAAAAAAAATCCACTGTGGGGAATAGAAGCTAAAGAATGGAGTTAGTACATTTTTAATGTGCGATAAATATGAAGGTACCAATTTTTAAAGAAAAAGGATAATTTTTGGTGACCAAAGTATGTAGAGTATTTGAACATTACTCAGAGGAATGTATCAACGGCATTAGGTTTTCTGGAGTTCTGGATAGCCATTTATGGATATTTGGATAAATTTATTCTAATATACAGAAGTTTCTTTTATGGTTAATATAAACAGAAAGTTTCTTGAAGGGGGCAATAATTTTCTTTATGTTTTCAAAACACGTAGTACAGCAATGACATAAATGTATGTAGCTCGACTTGACAGAATTAAAAGTGGGTGTATAAAGAGTAAGACATTTGTAAAGCATCAAAACAGCATCACACTAAAATTATTTAAGATTTTCTTGAAAGCATTACTTGGAAGCTCTCTAAAGAATCACAGACAAACTTTTTTGTTAGATAGCAGCATATCCCAGTAGGGGAAGGCGTTAAAGGAGCCAGGGGAGGCTTCTGTGGGATGGTCCTGTGGTTTCTGTTTCTGGTAACTTCAATGAAATTCCTGTGGAAAACTGAGGACCTCTCCTTTGTACAAACACTGACTATCATTGAATTTATATTTACAATCCTTCATTTGTAATACTATCATCTGTTATTTCTTGTTTGTATATAATTTGTGTACTATTATAATTCCTTAATACATAATTGCAATAATTATTCAGAAAAGAAGAAAAAAAAAATGTCCCAGAGTATAACATTCTTCCAAAATAACAGCTGAGATCAAGGAGGAGACCCTCAGCTGACTGTTAATAATACGGAAAATTATCAAACCTGAGATCAAAGGACATCTGATCTTTTAAAAGGTCTGCCCTTCAAAGAGAACACAGGAAGCCGTCAGCTACAACTGACAAGCACAGGCTGAATGAAAGCATCTGTATATAGCAGAGAAATGAAGAGCACTTATAAGTTACTGAGAAATCCTAAGCACAGTTAGAGCAGGATTCATACATGAGTCTCCATTTTGGCTGCTGTAGCACTAATAGTAAGTACTGACATATTGTTACTAATGAATCCTAGTTAGTTAAAAAGGTTAGGGTGAATTCAAGGGACTGATAGTTAAATTTGAATCTATGTCTCAGCTGGGAGATCTGGACACCTTGCAACCTACTGTTTCAAGCCTGAAGCAGAGGAGACTGAGGCGAGACCTCATTGCAGTCTACAACTTCCTTGTGAGGGGAAACGAGATCTCTTCACCCTCATGACCACTGACAGGACTCAAGAAAATGGCAACATGACTACCAAAAGTGCAAACAGTGGACATTGGACATAGGAAATACTCAAGTGATGTTATACAGAACAAAACAAGAGCAAAAGACTGTAAATAGGCAACACAAGGAAGATGAACGGCAAAATCAAAATTAAGACAAGCATGACGGAATCTTCCTTAGAGGAGCAGGATAAGGAAGAAAGACAAAATATTATTAAATTGCATCGAAGGACAGTTGCTGGAGAAAACATCATTAAAACTAGTTTTAATATTTACTTGGCATAATATAATGTTATGCAATATCACCAGAATTAAAATTAAGATTGCAATTAGATTAAAATAAAATAGAATAGGTTATTTCAGTTGGAAGGACATACAAGAATCATCTAGTACAATTGCGTGACCAAAAGTTAAAGCATGTTATTAAGAAGATTGTCCAAATGCTTCTTAAATACTGATATAGGTGGAAATCTATTTATATTCTTAAATAGATGTAACCCCCAAATAGCACAAAAACACCAAGCACAGGGAGGAAATATGGTGAAGAAGGAAGACAAGCCCACTAAATAAGTGTAAGTATAAGCAGTAACAGTTTTTGTACTCATTGCTAATGGTTAATAATGTAAAATGAAATTCATTAGCATGAAGCATGCTGTTAATGAATGAGTTTAATAATATTTTGGTTTAAAGTTTAAAACTGGCCTGATGTGTCAGTCTTAAAAATACATCACAGCAATATCTAATTCTCTGAAAACTATCAAAATACACACCTGTACTTGAATCTGGACACATTCATTTTCAGCAGTTCTTAACAGCAAAAGTCACATACAAGCTCACCTTACTGATGGACTTGATATTTTTTTTTAATATTAATATATAACTCTATTCAAAACAAAAACTCACAATCTAAGATACAACACCTTCCTTACCATTGTCATTCTTATACTGCAGGAGTGGTAGCAGTGAGATTGGAGCATGTACAAAATTTCCCTCTATGACAAAAGTAACCATAGAATCATAGAACATTCCAGTTTGGAAGGGACCCTCAAGGATCACTGAGTTAACTCCTGACTCCCCACAGGGTCACCTCTAAGTTAAACCATATAAACCAAGAGCACTGAATACCTAGAGGCTTGGGGCCATGACCACTTTTTTTGTAAGTGTGTTCCAGCAACTGACTACCCTACTAGTGAAGAGCCATTTCCTAATATCACATCTGAACTTCACCTGATGCAACTTTAAGTGATTTCCTTACATCCATTATTTGTGCAAGAACAGGAACGTTTAGAAGTTTGCCAAACATAATGGAAAAGCTAACTGAAGTGGATACTTCTTTACAACGTCATATTACTGAAAGGTGAAAGCAAATCGGGACAAAATTGGTTATCTGCAAACTTTTGCAAACTTAATTGTTAGGACAAATCTCAAAAAGATCCCAAAAGGTATTCACACAGTCCCAGATAAAATTTCTTTTCTATCAAAATATCCTTATTCTGATATTTACAGCTAAATAGATGTAAATTAACAATACTGCAATAAAATTTAAAACAGTTAGATATTTATTCTAAAAAATTTAGAAGATAAACAAAAAGAAAAAAAGTTGGAAATTTGAAGTTTTACTAAAATGTTGTGACTACGTATCTCCCAATATTTTTTTTGCAAAAGCATCTTAATATTTTTACCAGGCAACATTGCCTCCTATTGTCATTCTCCTGGGAAACATGCATTTTAATTCTAAACTGAATTTCAATAGAAAACATTTTCCAATATATGTAAATCCTGCATTATCATACAGTGCATTGTTAAATACTGTCTCAGTATATATTGCAAAACTGAAGCACTGGCAGCATAAACCTCTTCTATCCTACTTCTATAAATAAATCTCTGGAAAAAGCAGAATATTCTTTTTCATTGCAGGAAATAGGGATGTGTACTATACTTCTGAACTGAGATTTGGGTTCAGAAAATGCTAAGCACCTATTTTCACTATCAGCTAAGATAAAGGTTTAGTATGAATCATGTGCACTTTAAACAGTACTGACAAGAACAATGTATTATTAAGCATTGAACTCTGCCATGGAAAATAATATTTATCTGACAAAATATAACGAGTGAGTGACATTTCCTATATTAATGTCATGTTTCATCATTTTAGAAAATATATTTTCTTAATTCCTACAGAGTGCCGAAGGTGTTTGAGGCTTTAGCAAATGTATGAACACACACTCTCTCTTCTCAACATCTCACTGACCAACTCACATTGGAGAATAAAACACTCGGGGAGTCAAATGTAAGTGATACAATAAAGGGGAAATTAAAAAGTAGTATAAATATCTATAAGAGAAAGTCAAAATGTAAAGCCAAAAGAAACATGATTCTTCAGACAGAATAGTGGAATAAACTGAGAATGATAGGCAGTGTTTTAGAGGTAGCTTGCAAGCCCCCACCCAAACTTCTTACAGCCCAAAGTAAATACCTAATTTCAAGGTCTGAGAACTGCTACATCCATTAGGAAGAATAAGAAATGTTCCTCAAGAGATAGACAACTGAGTTCCCTTTCTTTCTGTGTTAAAGATACATGACTGAAAACTGCTTCCATTTCAGCAATGCATGAAGTTCATTGTAAAAAAGAAATGTTGTGTTGTGTTTTTTGGTTTTTTTACTGGAAAAAAAGCGAGAGAAAAAAGGGAAGGAAACAAAATAGTGGGGGAGAAAAGTAAAAAGTGGGTCAGGGCTTTTTGTTTTTTGAGGTTTTTTTAATAAATGCAGGTCTTGAGAGTCAGGTTCAAAGTTCCCCAGACTTCAGTATATGTTGTGATTTTCTTTGGGAGATTCATGAATGGAAAGAATAAAATATGGAGCATTAATGAAAGTTAGACCTCTTGTTGTCTTTTTACAATTACAGATTTAAATGCACACCTTACCTTATCCCTCCATTATTTATAAAATCATTGTGCACAATATTTTTTTTTTGCAATAGCATATTTTGAGCTTTTGGTAAGACCTTCTCAAGCATTTTCAGTTTATCAATATTTCCTCCCCTGATTTGAGAATAGCACATACACATTTCAGATGCACTGCTGACCACAGCGCTTGCCTTAGGACAGTCTTTCAGCCTGCACTTGAAAGTGAACACCAGGAATTTGACAAATATGTCAAAACAACCAAGAGTGAAATCATCAAATAGATAGATAGATAGTTATACCCATATACTTATTGCAAGATTAACGTGGAGGAAAGGTGCTAATTTGACAGTTGTCAAGTTTCAGCTCCACAAAAATGTAGACAACATGCATTAGCAATGCCAAATCTATATGGAGTTTATAGAGAATTTATACTCTCTAGAGCATACGGGAATTGCTACATTTAGCAATGAAAAATAATATCTGCAGTGCTTTGCTTCTTTGTCTTCTCTGCAGAAAGAGCTAAGAGCACAACATGATGCTAGTTCTATATTTTTGGTAATCTTGAAAGTTTTATATGAACTCAATTCAGAAAGCAGGGATTCTTCAAATAAGAAAATATCTTCAGCATGCAATCATATAATCTTTTACATCTTTTATATATGAGGAGAATGTTTTAAAACATGCTATGCCTCTCATCTGGTTTTTGATGGTTTTGTCAGTTTGCTTGTTTTCCCACTGTGAAATCCCTTGCACACATTTTCACAATCCTTTCAACATATCTTCTATCGTTACACTATCTGAAATGTCTGGTTTTATGCTGTTACTAAATACGCAGTCCTGAAGGGCTGCTGCAACTGCCTATTCACATACTGCAGTAGCATTGAACTCTGTCAGGATGTTTTTTCAAGTGCTTTGAAATACCTTGAAATAGAGGACGTATTATAGAAAAGCAAACTCTTTTCTATTTTATACATGTAAACAGAAATCTATAGTGTCTTCTGTTGTGAACTAACAAAGGCTGCTGTGTGACAGATGAAATGCCTTTCAGGAGACCCATCATGAGTGTAAATCCTTTCTAATGTTGCTCAGATGATCAGGAAATAATGTAGCAATGAGTATTCATACAGCCTAGTTAAAAAATTTAAAAATAGTTAGGATGAGTAGACATTAGCCTAGACAAGACTGCACATGGCCTGAAAGACATTTTTGTACTTAACACCAAACAGTTCTGTAAGCCTTATCTCAGTCTGTGACTAAGTGTGAAAAAGTGTATACCAATAGGAGTGAATTGAAAACATAAAAAAAGGCATAATCAAACTGCAAAAAAAAATTATAATGGATTTTCCTCAATAATAACAAACATTTTTAATTAAGAAAAAAAAAGAAAAAAAAGAAAGCCATTTATTCTGGGAGGTTCTCTGTGATTTTTATTCAGGTAGCCTAAAAAAAGTTTTTACTATTAGCAATTGGTTTTCCCCTTTAGGTAACTGGATTAGTAGTGCTACACTACATGTACTTCTGATTAATTACCCAGAACCTCAAGAAACTTTTCAGTTTACTGTTTCATGCTTCAAATTGCACTTATCATCAACTAAACCAACTGCAAATGTATTTGCAATTTGACGAATGTTTTCATTTTTAGCTCTTGATACACAGAGGCTGTGAATTACAACAAACAGTTCAGAAACTGCAAATGCTTGTCACATATACAACTGAAAGGAAGGCATTTAACTTATGGCATGCAATCCTTTTTCTTACAGTAAAAACATGAGATCAATTATGAGTTTTAGAATTAACCCTCGGTACTGGGAGATGTTCCTCACTGGCAAAGTGCTACCCTCTGACTGTGGTAGTTTGGACAGCTTCTTACTGCACAAATGGAAAGATTAGCTTTTCACCTATTTGCCACAGATCAGTAAGAGAATGACAGTAGAAATCTTTGAATATGAAACAGGAACAAGATTCTTTACGTTCAGGATCGTGTGACAAAGATATGATCTCTCTCTGCAGACTGCAGCCATCAGGCAGATGGAGCATGGCAGGGGCTGGAGGAAGCACAGCAAGGAGAGGTGTGTTGCTGTCCCTTGCTGGGGACAGTCTGTGGTGCCCTAAGTCTGGAGCAGAGCATCAGTGCTAAAAACCTGCTGGGGGCTGAAGTTCTGACCTCACTGACCTCTGGCAAAACTACCAGTTGGACCCATAGAGACAAAATTTTTCCCAAGTTTTTAATACAAACCAGGCACAAGATAAACCCATTCTAGCTTACAAAATGTTTGTTGGGGTTTTTTCCTGGATTAGGTAATAAAGCTATTGCAAATATCCCAGACCTCAATGAAGGTATATAATTATCTTTAAAAATGGAATGAATCTATATAGGAAATAAAAATGGAATGAATCTATATAGGAAATAAAAATGAATGCAAAATTCTCTAAGAGCTTGCCTAATGTAACTAGTACACTGTCACTAAAAGCACACAATACTGGAGCTTTCACTTTTATGAAATTTCAAGACAATGAAAAGGTGAGGTATATTTTGTTCTGTTCCACATTTAAAGGAAAAAAAAATCTGAGTTTTCCTGTGGTTGCAGAGAAGACATGAAATCTACAGCTACCTGTCACTAATGCTATGCAACACTTATTCTATGAAAAGTTTTAATTAGTCTCCAGAAAGGTGGCACAATTCCATTTTAAAGTTATAATTTATTTTTTTAATTCAAAGCCTATAAGAAGCATCTCTCTATTTTTTTTTTTTCATAGAGAACTGATAGATTTAGTCCCTTATGACTCTCACTTAAAAATACATGCATTTAATGTCAGTTGGGACTTACTCTAGAGAGCTAAGAATAAAGGCTTTAAAGTGGAATTCTGAAAGAAGAATAAACTTAATGTTTTTATTCCCTAGACCACTGATTCTTTTCCAGATATCATTGGTATCTGCTATTACTTCTAGTTCTGGTAAACAGAACTATTTCTTCCTAGTTTATAGAGCTTTCTTTTCAGAAAAAGTACCTAGCTGTTCTGACAAGGGAAAAGCCTCTGAAAAATAATCAAAACCCCATTTTTATCCAATGTATCAATGTTTTATTGAGCCTAAAGGTGTTATATTATTGCTAGATTTGTATCATTCATCTTGGTTTCTGCACCACGACAACATCAAAAGCACTATCAAAAGATCATAATGATCAATAAGGAAACCATTGCATGCTACAGAAAGAAGCATATTATTAAGTCCTGTTGAAAAAGGAATATAATTTGAAATATAGATTTATACTGTTGTTTTAATAAGTTAATTTTATATAGATATCTATTGTTGAGTTGGAAGAATTTGTCCACTGGGATTTTTTAGATAAAATGTGCTAGTTCTTTATGCATATAGTTCTCTATGCATAATAAATCAAGACAGATTTTCAGTAGATCAATCATTCACTTTAAAACTTGGATTCTGTAAAAATATGTCTGCTCTGACCTCAGATATTTTGAAAAGAAAGGCAAAACTTCAGTTTTGCAATACTAGAAGAAACTGTATTTATGCGTTTCTGAGTTTACAAACAAGAGGTACATTATAAATGAACTTTCCTGAAGGTAACAGCACTCAATGAATATTTGCTATTTGTTTAACAATTACTTTATAACATAGCATCTGTCTAGCCTACCTCAACTTTTATGTTTCTGTAGAACGTCTCACAGGAAAAGATTCAAAATTCCATTTTTTAATTGTTTTCTTTTAAATATTTTAATTTTTTCCTAATTTTAAAAATCTTTGTCCAAACCTGATTGAGTAAAGTAAGTGGATGTGTTCTTTTCATATGTAACACTGGGAATATGGTAGATTTCTTCAGTGTACCAAGAAACACAGATTTAAGTTGGGACGATAAAAGCTAGCTGTAGAAGTTAAGTTTGATTCCACAGGGTTTGCCTCTCAGGTTATAATTTCCAAGGCCCAGTGGGCTGTTTGGGCCAGAGCTCTTTTTGATGGATAAAACCCTAATAACTCGAGACATAGTAACAGGGGTAAACCCAAGGTTACTGTGCTGTTCTACTTCAGGTAGTGTGAGATTCACCCAAAAAAATTTGCAAGTCAGGGAGAATGTGAAGGCTCATCTGGCAGATGACAATTTTTTTTCCTCTCTGTGAAGTCTGCAACTTTTTTTCCTATATATAAGCAATCTATCACAATGTGATGAAGAACTAAGACTTCACACACTTAAAGGCAAGTGATAAATTGAAATGACATGGTTCTGTTGCTAGTTTACTGCTGAAGTAATCCAAATACCTTTTTTAGTTTTTGTTCCTGTCAAATTAATTTGTGTAAAGTGTGCCAGGAGAGAACTCTGAAAGCAAACCAGGGAAGACGGATATCCCATAATAATTTTCTTCTTTTTGGGTGCATGACTTTAGGTTGCTGCATTTCCTGAAACTTCAAACTAAAACACAGATGTGAAATAAGGCCTTCCATACAAACTACACTGCATGCAAATGCAAATATTAAGTATCAAGACCGTATCTTTGTTATTTTCTTTTTTAAAGATACAGTTCAAACACCAGAATTGTAACACACATCATCTGCTGTGTTCTTTCTATCTGCCAAGGGCCCCAAGACATAAAGGTAGTCATTGCAATAGGTGGAGCCATAACCTGCCAAGGAGTAGTCATGGAAAATTTTGTTCATAGTTACTTTTTCTGATCCCTCTCCTTTTTCAGTGTATTACACCTTGTTTTGGTCATAGGCTTCCCCTGGCTTTCATTAGATATAGCATGTATATGGCCAAAATTCAATGTTGGACACCACTTTTACATCTGTTACAGAGTAGTCCAGAGACTGTTATTTTGGAATCTAAATTATACAAATCCTGACTTTTAAAAAGTTGAAAATTAAACCTGAATTTTAATTTTCATTATATGAAAATATGTGAATATGATCAGACATAATACAGAATTTAAAATAGTAAACTGCTAGAAAGATAGGATTTTTAAATTTTCTGTTATTTCTTTTTTAGTGCGAAGCTGAGGAAGCTGAGCTTTTGGCTTTAAAACTTCTGACTGGCTAAACCACAAAAAACCTGAGTCCTGCTAATGTGATCCAAAAGTAAAATTGGGAAGGTTTGTTGCTTTTTGCTTTCCTATGTTGGTCAGGTACCAAGTCGAAGCTATATTCTGCAAATACTGGCAAATTCTGAAAACTCTGGCAATGCTGACTGAAGTTTTTAATAACCTCTAGCAATGTGCAATATTGCATAACCACGACTTCACATACATTAATCCGATGGCTGTAAAGCAATTATTGGGACCATTTTCTATGCTCTTAGGAAACACAATGGGGTGACTCTCAGCAAATATCTGATAACTCATTTTACCATCACAGAATACTTAAAGACTTTTTTTTGTTTCTTACTATTTTGAGTGATACTGCACATATTTTTGTTATTAAAATTGCACGACTTCCACCAGAAGTGGAAGTGTTATTTTGTGGAATAGTAGATTTCTCCTTTCTCCCTCATTCTTTCTGATTATTGATCAATTATTGATCCATGATCCATCCTTTAAAGTGCAAATTGTTCATCAATTTCAGATTTACATCTTTGGTAGGAAAGAAATATCAGTACTTATCACATCATGTTAACCTTGGTTTCCTTCTCCTCATTTCAACAAGTGATATCTCACAAATACTAGGCTTACAAGTTCACATTTCCTAAATCTTGTCATCTTGTCTCCCAGCTTCAAGAAGATATATTGCAAGTAAGAAGAGACAGCATTAATATAAGCTCTAATACATAGATATTTCAGAACACCATTCATTAAAATCACATTGGGATCAATGTCCTGAGGGGAAAATGCAATTTTGCAATTAGAAAATGTGATATTTAGTTACAGATCAGGCAGCTTCCAGGCATTGTTCTGCATCAAGGTTTACATGGGATTTGTCCTTATGACTACAGAGAGCTCTTGGTCACCTGACGGGAGATTTCTGTTCTGCATCAACTGCAATTATTTTCAATAATTTCATCAGGACATATATTATAGCTACATAAGTGTGCATAAGTGTAAGTGGAAGAGGAAGCAGCATACATTAACTACACAGGAAGTACCATGGAGTTATTGCTATTTCGTGCTGCTACTAATTCCAGTTTTCCTATTCGACAAAACTCTTGACTAAACCTCAAGGTTGACAAGAGGAGAATTAAAACTGTGCTGGTTCCTGAATCTGACACTGACTTGCAGTAGGTCTTAATTGAAACCTACATAAAATTTAAAACCCTAATAAAAGCTAATCTGCAGTGCCCAAATCCTCAGAGCAAGTAAATTAAAATAACTATACCCAACTTTAATTAAGTAACATTATCTCAATTAGCAATCAAGGGAAGAGGAATATATTTTATGATTCGTTTTGCAAACATATTTATTCCTCTGTTAGAAGGCATTATTCCTCTAACCAAATGAAATATTCTATGGGAATTACTGTTCAAGAATTATTCTTACTTGTCTCTTCTGCAGTGAGAGACAGCAAATGACTTTAAAATTCTGCTATCAATTTGTCAATTTCTCTGGAAAGAGAAACCATCATTATGTTCACCAGAAAACTATCTCTATACTCTTATAGTTTGAATTCTATTAAAAAAAAGAAATTGTCCATTATGGTTGTATTTTTATTAAAAAAACACATACCATTTGGAAAATGCTCTGATGGTTTAGATAACAATCAGGAATTCAATTATTTAATAGCAAAAGTTCTTAATATTTAAAAATTTGATATGTTACTGAAATAGCCATCAACACCAGAATCAGAATTATTCAGTTTAAACTGGGGTGCTTTATTCCCTAAGTCTTTCAAAATAAGAGAAAAGAAACAACATAAACAAAAGAAGCAGTGTGAATCATGCAGTCCCTTGACTTTCTTAAGAACTTGTAGACATAAAACTATATATACACAGATGTTTGCAAGATCAGGATCCTAGTGATCTATCTCTAATTATTTCTATTTGCTCCATAATACACCTATAAAGTTGGAAGTACTGCTCAAAAAAAAAAAAAAAACTAACAACAACAAACAGGATTTGAGGAAAATTTTCCTTCTCTGTTCAGACTGAATTTTTAACTTGGCCAAGTTAGGAAAATTCATGCAAACTGGCATATTTTCTAAACTATTCCTTTTAGAACAGAAGAAATACAAGTAAAGGTTTGCAAAAAAATGTTTGCACAATCTGAAATGAAACTTGATGCCCTTGATAATCCTCTGAGAGATGCAGCAATAGAAAAGCATTACCAGAGTAAATAAATTTACCATTTTACCACTCTTGATAAATGTTTTAACATCAGTGTTAACACATAGCTTTTGTCAGTTTACTGTCCTATGTCCTAAATAGAGCAATTTACTGATGAAATAAAAATTTTTTTCCTATACATACAGAAACATATAGGTAGGGAGGGACTTCTGGAGGTCATCTTGCCCAATCTCCTACTTGGAGCAGGGCCAACTCAGGTTGCTCAGGGCTTTGTCCAGTCAGGCTTTTTACTATGTCCCAGAATGGAGGTCTTCCAAACCTTCTCAGTAATCAATGCATGCCTTCCTCATAATGAAAAAATATGAATTTAAGCACTATAATATCTATTCAGAATTTCCAGTGCTGTGTCTGTTGTCTCTTGTCAATAAGAGTCTGGCCCTGCCAGCTCTGAGCTCTCCTTGCAGCTTTCCCTGCTCAAGGCTGAACAAGCCCTGTTCTCAAAACTCTGCATCTGCTACAGCTCCATCACAGGGGTCTTTCATGGGGCTTATTTCCCTATGTTATGCCAACTCATGCAGGGAATCTCCAAAGCACAGTACTCCTGACTGAGAGTGCACCAAATAGATGGAAAAAATCACTTCCCTCAAATAACTTATAGAAGTATTGTTATTTCTGTTAATATTACTCATCATGTTTCAATAATGTTTTGCTTCTAAATTAAATAAACACACAATTGTAAATAAATACATATGCATTGGTTTGCACATTCCCTACCACATAAATACGCATTTTTAACCTCCCAATATGATGTGCAATCATGTAAACAAGGTGCCACAGTAAAACAACCTTATCTTAGGATTGCGACCTTTGATGAGATAACTACTTATTACAGCAAAGTATTTTTCTTATCCAAAAATGAAATCAGGTAGACAATAATTTCCTCTAACTCTGAAAACTAACATTTAGAACTTTATTTTAGTAATCAGCGACTGAGTTTGGACAATAACCTATGTCCAAAGAAGTAAAAATATAAAGAAATAAATATATTAAATGGATTTTTAAACAATGTCCTGGCAAATCTTCATATGAATGCCAGCACGAATCAAAATTCCTTATAGAGTTAAACCATAGAGAAGCCAGCAAAGATTCTTTTGTGTCTCATTTCCATTAAAACAAGTAATTTATTTTATTCTATATATACTACTATATATAATGCTACAAATCCTGTGGTGATTATCAAATATGAGGGTATTTCAAGCTGTAACTTGAGAGAAATAGAATTGTAAGGAAACTGATGAAGGGGTATACGGGGTTCCACCAATGATTATATTTGAATGCAGAGCTGTTCAAATTAGTTAACTAAAAATGACGGCATTAATCTGAGAACTCTCTGAAACCTTGTAATCTTTCATTAAGTCAATCTAACACTGTTTCAACATTTTTTTCCTAGTTTGTTTCAATATAAGTGATGCCAAAAACAGGTGTAGGTTGCTCAGACTACTCTTCTTTCCAATGTGACTGAAAAATTCTTTAAAGGTACTTTACTAAATACTTGCATTAATAATTCATTGTGCCTGAATTTATTACATAAAACCTGTTTCATAAACAGAATTAATAAAGATTTATGAATGCTAAATAAGTTACACTTACAAGTACAGTAATAGAGAAAATAAGCTAGAATGCCTTAAATGTTTAAGGTTGACATAACTAAGACAAAAAGCAAACTTCCATTGCTAAGAAATAGAGTTAATTGAGAACTTATAATCACATGATAGCCAGGCTGTTTGAAAGATTAATTTTTTTTTGCATTGGTTTAGAATCAGGCTAAATATTTTACTTTTCAAGAGAATTAGGGCAGCTATAGGGGACTTTTATTTCCTGTACTGCAAATTCATTTAGTCAGGATAATTTAATGGACAGCCAGGCCACATAATCTTATTATCAAGGCTCCCCTTCAGCAATTCCTGGAGTGAATTGTCATTCTCCATAGACAAGCCACCATCCTATTTTGCATCTCACATATAATATTCTCTCAAAAGGGACAAGCATATTTACCCTTCGAGGTTTATTTATCATCAGTCATAACACATAATGTCCTATCCATTTTATTCATCATATATTTTTACAAGTTCAAGCTGTGCATGCATGCTATTTACTACTGGTAACTTCATGCTCCATATGCAAAGTCTTTTTTCTGATTGTAAACAATTTTGCCTATTCATTTTTGCTCCTGGCTAAATATTACAGAATGGCATTGATTGCATATTTGCGTTACACATCCTGTTTAAACACAGCTTCATTTCTTCTTTAGTATCCAAAAGCATAAGCATCACTGATCCCCTAAGAGTCATGCTACTCTCCAAGACTACATTTATACAGCAGAGTGAAGGTGTAAGTACTGGTGGCAGTGTTAGCAAAAAGAATGCAGAAGAACCTGCAACATCAGCTAGCAAAGTAATGCACACAAGTCCCCAGGAAGTCATTCCCAGCCTTCACTGATTACTTTGTCATCACCATTTTCCTCACCTACATTAATTTTATGAGTTTAAGCACAGATAAGTGTTTTCTTGCTAAAATCACACTTTTTTATTGCCACACTTGACTATGTCCTCTTGACTTTGGTCTAAACCAAGAAAAATAGGTTTGGGACTCTGTTATTGAAACTATTTGTCTTAAGCCTCTTCAAGTGGTTGGTTGGAGTGTGGGGACACAAACGGGGTCAGCAGGTATTTTGAGACCTGGTGGAATGCTCTGTGGGAAGTGTGCCCTACCTATATGTCTTAGGGTGCCATTCAACATGGTGCTCTTCAGCACACTGCTGTGAGTTGTTAAAATCTCCCCACCTTTTGCCTTAGAGGCTGCTCCACTTCAGGGAGATATGTAATTCTTGCACTACTTTATAGCTCATATATAAAAGCTTCAACAGATGGCAAGATCATCACCAAAGCAATGGCAAGATCATCACCAGGATGATGTGCACTTTTAGGACATGTGGCATTCTTGGTTTCCTGTTATGTAAGTAATTCAGAACCACAGAAAGAGATTCACTTCTTCCTGCAGCTATCCTCTGAACCTCCCTTAGAAGATGACAGAGCATATGAAGCAGAGCTCCTCTCACAACCTGCAGACCTCTTGCTTCAAATATTTCCTTTACCAGCAGTCATCACTGCACTTCACTAGAAGTATCATATTTCAGTTCAAGTTACTGTCTAATGAATTTTTAATATTTTCTGTTTTGACTACTTCACTAACAGTAGTTACCGAGAGAAATACTAGATCAGTCTAAAATAAAAAATCATTATAAGAGGTCACATTCTGTTAGTAATTGAATTTGCTCTTTAAGGTTTAACAGTTAAAGCGTTCCTATCTTATAGGTGAAAGAGGTTATGATAGGCTTTGAAGAGCAAATTAAAATAACTAACAAATCCAGCATATTCAGTTATTTTGAGTGTCATCCTAGTCTATAGAGTTTTCTAGCCACAATCTAGAAGGTTTGTGCTGTTGAAAGAAAACATAGGGTTTGAAAGAAAACAGACAGAAATGTTTTTCAGATATTTAATTGCATGAATTTACAATGCAGAATTGTTTATATAGACAATCATAAAAATGGTCTCTACAGTAATGCTAGCTAAAAGCAATTTACATTTGAAGCTTATGAATGTAAAACTTCTGTAAATAAAAAAATCTAGGCTCAGGTTCAATGGGATTTCATTTTTAGAGGACACATATTAAAGATAGACATATTTTTAGTAAAAGGACAAGGATAGGGACCTGGCTGAGTCAAAAATATGTTTTTTGACAAGGTACTCAACCTACCTGTGTCTCAGGTTTCCCAGGAAGATAAAGAGGATAATAGCCTTTTTTGCCCTTACACTGGATTTTGAGGCTTAACTCATAAAGAGCCTTATCCAAAGCCATTAAAGCAAATAGAAATCTCTCATTGACTTTAATGAGCTTTTGTTCAGGTTTTTTACATGACAGCTGAAGGACTGCCATTGACTTCAAGCCCTTATAAATCTCTTTCATATCTCCAGCTTGAAGGCATTTGGAAACATATAAATGTACTAAGAGTATTATATTTACCAAGGAAAACTCCGTAAGATAAAATTGTCTTTGTCTTTTTTGAAATTATGAGGGTGCTTTTCACTACATGTGTGTACATGTAGGAATATATCAGTTATTGTATGCAATTATTAATAACTGTCTCTTGGATACCCTGACATGTTGGTTGCATAACCATCTCTGCACTGCTGGATGACAGCTCTAAACATTTAATCTAAACAAAGTACAGTTTATAATGCCTTTTCCCTTGATTTACCCAAATTATCAGACACAGAATATAAGTTGTCACTTTACTTTTATGCTGGTATTATACTGACTGTGCCAGCAAAGACAATAACTGATCTGGCATAAAGTTAGCCCTTTAAAATCTTTAAGAATTTTGAAGTAGCAGAGGAGTTTAATACTTCATCAATTCTTTATAATGTCTCCCGCATTTCTGATCTAAAAAAGAAGAAGCATTGCCAGGAACATTAATTTTGTGTTTCCTGTGCTGTTGAACTACAATTTCATAGTGAAAAGGCCCACCAAAATAGAAAAACTACCTGAACTGAAAACAAAATTTAAAAAAGTGGTATCTTAACTGTATCAGTTATTAATTATTGCATTCCTTTGGTACACCAAATACAGAATTTCAAGCTAATATCCTGTCAGAATTTAAAACCAGCAATGGTCAATATCGTACAAACCTCCATTCTAGTTCGGGTAATTGAAAAAAAAAATCCAGAAAGACACAATTTTTTTATCCCCTTTAAATAACAGCAAAAATATGCAAGTTCTCTCAGTGTTTATTGGCTTCTATTCAAAATAGCTATTCTCGGTATTATGAATGGTTTCCAAACCTGAAACACATCAGTGTCACAGCAATAGTGTTATATAACAGCTGCCATTCAGTATTACACAAGGCTTTTTTTTTTTTTTTTGGAAAGACTATGTACAATAGCCATGAAGTAATTAATTCAGTCCAATGTTCTGGAGAGGTAATTAATATTTAAGTTTTGATCATATAGAGTTAACAGCATTTCTAATTCAGCACTACCCATAGATGCCCTCTTAGTTTTGCATTATCAGTTAATTTCATTCAAAGACATGACTAAGCAGAAAGGAAATATTAAACCTTTACAAGTCTTAGTTAAAACGCTTTCATTTTACTTACACACTTCAGGAAAATATCTGTCTATTCCTTAAAAATTTTATTTTGGTCCTATAAACCCATGCAATAAGACAATATAATATAATTTATAACATTTTTATGAACTAAGTAAATGTAATTTAAACTGCCCAGGTTTTACAGTCTACAAATTCATGTCTCTCCAAAGGTGCGTCTAATTCAGTACTTGATTGGTATCAGGGTTTTTGCTTTACCAACCTAACCCATTAGGCCATTACATATATTGTTATTCTCCAAGAAAAAAAAATTATTCTAACATCTGTTCTCAATCTGTTTTTCCATAATTTCCTTTTATGCCCCATGTAACTCATTAAGCTCATCTACAAAACATTACTATCTATGCTATAAATGTCTTTCTACTATAAAATCCCATGAAAATTAAAAAAAAGTCATAGCCTGCAACATAATCCATTTAAATTCCTACTATTCTAGTGAATCTTTTGATCAAAGAAAACATATCTAGTTTTGAAAGTTAGAATTGTGATACACGTAATGTTTAACCTAATCTCTCAAGTGACCTGTATACTAACAAAGTGAGAAAAACACATTCATGTCTTACCATTGTGCTGTCTGTTCCTTAGGACTGCTTCAGTCTTATGATAGAAAAATTTTTTAAGAACACATCGTCTGAATGGCTTGACGGGAGTGATTTTAATATTTTAATTCACTTGTGTAAGTGATCTCCAGAGTACAGCAGACAGAAGGATAGAAAATGTTCCAGTAACCTAAAATCTTACATGTGTAGAATAGAAAAGAGCCTAGAGTGCAGCATGTCCTTCTAAATACACTTTCCATTTTCCTCTATGGGTGACAGTTTTCTGTATTTAATTATTCTGAAGCTAGTTTCCAGCCCTGTGATCTCTTCTGCCCCTTCTGCCTGCAGTCAATGATTGTTGTTCTAATTTAATTTCAGAGGAAAATACCTATTTACAGCTCACTTGCCCATAATGTATGCATCAAAGCAATATAAAGTTCATTCTTTCTGCAGAAAGATAAAGAATTTACTGTAAGAAACTGTACTATTGCCTCTCAAATGGTGCCATGGCTGTAAGAAGTGACATACAATCCAGTGGTATCTAACAACTGATGACTAATGTGAGGTCAGAGCCTAGTGAAGGTGGTTTACTAATATTTATAAACATCAGTGAATTAAATAAAAATCTGAGGGTATTTAGATTTACCCCAACATGCTATCTTGCATGAAAACTGCATGGTGCCTACCTTGAGGATTTTACTTTGTATGAATTTCTTTGTGAGCTGCTGTAAATCTCAAACTGATGTCTAGCTGCTAAAGTTTCTTTATGCTCTGAGTCTACATTGGCAATATATTTGTAAGTGAACAGAAGACTAGTAGCTTTATGACTAAGATTTATCCTGGGAACAAAGAGTGACAGAGAAAAGCCTACTAAGGTAGGGAAGAGATGCCTGTACAGGATAGACTGAATTAGATCCCGCAGGAAAAAAACTCTAAAACTAGATGCTAGAAACCTTAGAAAATAGTAGCAGGGAAATAATAATGAAAACCAGCAAGAAATACAAGCAAAAAAAGAGTGAGACAAACCAAGAGTGGCATTGACATCATATACTCCAAACCTATTTTGCATTTTTTCTTGAGAACAAATTATTTCAAGTTAATAATTGGGCTAAACTTCCAGAAGCCAGACTAACTCGTAATGTCTTGTCATAAATTGAGTTAGAGTCAGTGGGGTGATTTTTGTATGAAATAGACATGAAATACATAAGGGTAGAAAAATTCAGCCTTGACAGCTTCCCTGTGACAAGTGGTGGGTTTTAAATAATATTAGAAGAATATTCTTTCTTAAAGACGCATCAAAAACCTCTATTTGGAATAGGGCTAACAGGATTTGTATTTCCACAGCAGGATACACAGCTTATGCAACTATTTCCTCATTGCTAGATTAACTTAAAACAAGTACAAGAATCTATACAAAGTGTAACAAACCAAAAATAAAGTGCAGAGAAAGCATTTACTCTCTTCCTGATAAACAGATGCACACTTTACCAGTGAAGAAACAGATTTTGCAGGTTACATTTTCTTTTCATTCAATATGAAAATGATCCTATGCAGAGAAAATTTCAATATTTATTTTTGGGAAAGTTTTGAAATGTCTGTAGCATTCTCCACAGACTAATTTATCAGTTAACACTTGGTAAGCACAGTTATGGTTTCCTAATTCTTTATCCCAGCACTGGTGCTAAAGCAAGACCAAGCTCCCAGGAGGGAACCATTCCAAATTACATCAGCTGGCAACATGTCCTCAGGGAGCATCTGTCAGCTACAGGGAGCTGGCTCACCCTCTGGATACTGTTCCAGTACATCCATCCAGATCTAAAATCTCTACCACTTCTCCTTCCATGGGGGGAGTTAAAATAAGCTTTTATTCTTTTTACAATAGATAAGAGCAAACTAAATATCTGCTGACCAAGGTATTTTATAAAGTCTAATCATTCTCATAAAAGTAGTAAAACTGCAATCACGGTTCATAATTGCTGTGTTTCACAAATGACCTGAGAAACATACACAGCTTTTTAGTTGCAAAGTGTGACATACAGAGAATTGACTTACAGGGCCAAAGGCATTGCTGTCAAAGCTGTGTCCATGGTGATCCCCTTCCACCCAAATATGACCATGTGGAACTTTCACATACTTCTTTTTGTATCCAATGGTTCTAAAAAGAATTGAAAACAAATGGTTAGCTAAAAATTAAAAATTGTAATGTTTCGTTAGCAAAATTCCCATATTTATGGGTTTGGAATTTGACCTTGCATACTTCTCAACACCTGCTTAAAAAAAACCACGATGAAATCCTTTAGATTTCAAATGTTATTCAACTCAGAATACAATTTTTTATGAGCTAGTTGCACTATCAGGGCCTGTTTACTTTTTTTTTTTGTCAGAAATCATATCCCAACAAAGTAAGAAGAGACTTTTCAGTTAGATATAATTAAGGAATTATTGCTTCCATCTCTGTAGTAATGAAATGTTGAACCATCAGATTTTATCGCAGGTAAATACCAGTGAACATATGTCGCAGTCACATAAAGATATTGTATTGAGAATGCTTTTCCCCTGTGCTAGTGTTAGGTACTCATCAAAAATAGTCCAGTGTATTTGAACTGGCCTCAGATTCAGAGCTTAGATTCCTGCAATGATTATGTCCTGGGGGTAGGATTTCTTCAGCTGTAACAAGCTAAACAGGATAAACTTAAAGGAAATCTCTAAGTGAAGGCCAAGTGCTGACAAAATATTACATTGATGATTCGAGCCATTCTCCACAGAAAATCATACTACCTCAGCATGTCCTAACACTACAAAAATGACAAGCTACAGATGAGCTGAGGTGCAGAACATGCAAAATTCCTGTATTTAGTTCCCCAAGTAGCTGTCATTTTCATAATGCCAGTCTGCCTTCTACCACACACTTTTGCATTCTTTCAGATGGGACCTGTTATTCTGCAATCATTCATGCAAAGAAGTTATTCTAGTTTAACCACAGCCAGCAATTGTCATGCACACTGAATTATGACCATGATGAAGCAGACGGGACTGCGAATAGTGATACCTCTCATTTTGTTTTGAGTAAACAAGTCTGTCCATAGACAGAAACAGACTTTTGATCTAGCTTGTTGCCTCCAGCTGCTCATCACTTTTCACTCTCTGGAAGATGTGCCCTCAGAGCAGGAGGCAGAAGGAGCACACTCTAAAGAAAAATTTGCTGGAGAGAGAAAATCACCTTTACAAGGAGATTCAGCTAAGCTGTGCAACAGCAGTGATCGGGAATGTTCACAAGGCAAAACTAAAAAAAATTGGTTTTGTGAAGTTTGTTTTGCTTGGGGAGGAGAGTGATTATGTTATAAGGACAAGCTAATTAATAACCTGGAGGCCATGAAATATTGGATGAATAAGGACTCCTCAAAAGTGAATTTTATTAACTTTAACTATATTAGTCAAGTTAAAATTACAATTACTTACTTTGCAAGTCACAAAATGTGACCTGTGGTTTTTCAAACAGTTTTTTTTTCTAGCAACTAAAAGGAAGGGGAAGATCACTACTATATTCTAAGGGAATTTCTACCTGTACTCTCATCGGGAGTTGAAAAAATAATAGCCACTTTGCAGAAAAAAAAGACTGATCTTCATTTTTTTCCAGAAGAGTTTCATATTAAACATTATTCAAGACTAAATTCCTAAATCATTCAAAATAAAAATGCAAAACTGACAGGAGTTGGTAAATATCTTATTCCTTAAACAGAAAGAGTAATGCTATAATAATTTAATTATACTAAAACCCAATTTATTGCTATCCAAATCTTTCCTCTTTTTTTTTTCTATTGTAATATGGCATAGAGTTTGAATAGTAAAATTATATTTTGAGATTCCAAGCTTTGTCTCATTCATAGTTTCTTTTTATAAAGTACCATATATTTTACTAGAAAAAATGTTTTAAGATATAGGTTAAGAATTGTCCATTAACTCTATTCAGTTTGATTAGACATTTCTGAAAACTATTAAACAGATATCTTCCATCAGTGATAAAGGCAAAGAACTCATAAAATATTTCATCTTCTCTTCCATTCATCCACTTGAATACATAAGATAGTTTTGCACCTTTACAGACTTCATGCACAAGACTGAATTTCACCCAAAAAGGTGAAAGGATTTGAAAGGTAATTCTGCTGACATGATTACCTCATAAATATCAGGAAAATAATATAGCAAGTGCCAGTTTGTGGTTCAGTCTCAGATCAGACACAGTCTCCTACCCACAAATAATCTCATCCTGTACTATGATTAAGAAATCACTAACAGGAAGCAAAAATAATGTTTTTGCAATAAGTATTTAGAAAGAAAATTGAAAAAAAAAACCCCAACAACAAACAAATTGGTCTGCATGGATAGGTCTTGCAGAGGTTTTCAGAGACCTTGGGAAAATAGAAAGGTTTAACACAGGTGTGTGGTGTGTTCTTTAAGGCCTAAGGCAAAAAGAAAAAGATTACAGAGTGCAGTAATTGATTCTTCTTATTATTTCCACAACATAGAAAATACATATTTCTTTTCTACTCTTGAAATAACCACCATAAACCAGAAAAAAATTCTACAATTATGCAAAAAATAAAGAGGAATTGTGTACAAATTCTCATATTGAAAAAAAAGCAGATTATTGCACACAATTAGTTTTTACTTAGAGGAAATAGAATTAAAATTGACAAAATTAAACGTATTGAGGGAATAGGGAAGAAAAAAGAAATGGGGAAAAAAACACAGAAAGGCATTCTAATTATCTACTTTAGTAGACAGGAATGATTTTGCATGGATAAATCCCTCTGTAAATTCGGTAGTTAAATGTAAATTCTCCTGTCATTTCCTGTACGGGCTATATAAAGCATCAGATTTTTCCCACATGTAGATTCAGTAGAAAAAACAATCAAGATGTATCATAAAAAATAAGTACCTGCATACCTGTGAACAAGAGAGGCAAGAAAATGTATTTTCCTAAAACAACTCCTTCAACATGTTACTGCAGTATTTGCTCAGGGTGGTTATCTAGGGATTTTGCCTTCTCTTTAGCAATACTCCTGCAAACATTGTCTTGTGGAACACCAGAAAATTTGAAAACAAATTTTCACTTGAGATTTTCACTGCATGAATTAATAATACAATGCAGCAATAAGCTCATGCTACAGTAAACTGGATCATGTGTTACTTGATATTGGTTTTAATTTTCAAGGTAATTTCATTGTTGAATTACTCCACAACAGATCAATGAACTATTTGTGCAAGCAAACCAGGCAATGCACTTTAGAAAGCCATGTTTGGTCCATGAGAGCAGGTTATTTTTAATTACTCTTGCAAAGACAATGTTGAGTCTTTTTTTTTTTTTTGAACAAAATCCCACAACTTTCCTACACAAAGAGAAAAAATTGTTTCTTAATCAAAATTAATCAGTTGGTAACACTGCCCTTCTCTCACATAAATCTTGCAGAAATTAATCTCTGGCCTAAATTGCAAGGAAGAGACCAATGTGTGTGCTACATTTGCAGTATGGCTCTTGATCTAAAAGTACAAAGTACTATTCATTCATTTCACTAGCTAACCATTTTAGCTGGACATGCTGAAACAAAACGATTTTCCATCTTTTTGTGCAATCTTACAAGACCAAATTAATAACACAAATTGATCAGCATCAATTCTGAAAAGTGTTGCCATCCACTTTAGAGATTTAGCACTATGTAAATAAGTAACAGTTTTAAGTGTAATGATCTGTGAAAAATTAATAAAATATAAAGTGAAAAATACTGTGGAATGCTTCTAGCATTCTCCAACAATGACTGCAAAACCTAAAATCCTCAAGTCAAATATCAATTTAAAGCACAATTAGCTCATCTGGAATTTTACATCAACTCCTGGTGAGAGGTCTTTGCTAGAAAGGAAATGCAGTCCATAATGTAACATATAATTGGAAAGTAATGTAAACCTCTATTTTATATGAGTCTATTTCTTAGACTCACTTGTTTGACTGACTGTTAGATCACGACCTGTTAGCTCTCATACACGAAATTTTTAATTAAATTTAGAAGACGCTTGAATGAATTCTTAGGAGAACAATTGCTGTAAGTAATAGTCAACTTAGTATTTGTTAATTTCATATCTAGTTCATTAGCATGAGTTGTAATCACTGTTCAATCACTTAAACTTCATAAAGCCTCTACTAATTAAGAGTATTCTTTCTTAAATTTACTGTGTTTGAAGAAGATATAAATAAAGACAGTTTAACATCTCCCATGCTTCCCATTTAAAAGGTTTGCTTTAGAAATATCACAGGCAAAAACATTAAATTACACCGATTTTGATATATGGTATTCAACTATCTGTTAAAAACCATACTGGTATGACCAAAAAAATGAATTTCAGATTTTACTGAAGACTTTGACACATTAGTAATCACTGCTGTTTAAACTGCAGTTGAACCCTCACTGGTCTACCAGAGGTGCGATAATTTTCAAGTACGGAACATAAAAGAAATTGCATTTATCTTTTTATACATTATTATAGAAGTTGGTCAAAATTCTAATTTAATTTTTTCTTACATCTGAGGTACATTTTGAACCTTTGCAAAGTTTTTTTGCTCCACAATTTAATAGTTAACAGATGTACTTACAGCTATCCTTGGCTGAGAAATAGTTTCAATCTTGACAGTCAAAAATGAGCTCTATATGGTATTCTAACCACCTGCCCACAAGCAAGAAAAAATCTGTTTTTTTAGATTGCGGCAGCAGTGCCAAAGCAAACAATTTGGCTCAGCTAAGTTGGATGAGGAGCGATTGACTGCATTTTGATTTGACCTTGAGAAATCAGAAGGTCTCAGCAATCTGCATACCTTTGGGTGTCATGGGGGAACAGACACTGTACCTAATGTTCTGTTTGTACAGCAGATAAAAAAGCCCAAACAAAAATAGTTAGTTCCAATCATACTTAACTTCCTTCAAGCAACATGAATTGCTGTACATGTTTATTGATTTTGCATGGCCAAGTTTTGGTAGCAGTGGGGTTAAAGGGGCACCTTCTCAGAAGCTCCTAGAAGCTTCCCCCATGTCTGATGCAGCCAATGCCTACTGGCTCCAGGATGGACCCACCGAGTCAAGGTGGGTTTGGCCAAGACCAAACCCAAGCCCATCAGCAACAGTGGTAAAGCCTCTGGGATAACAGATTTAAGAAGGGGGAAAGTTGCTATACAACATCAATTTCAAGAAAAAGGTGAGAATATATGTAACAGCTCTGAAGACACCAAGGTCAGTGCAGATGGAGGGACAGGAGGTGCTCCAGGCACCCAAGCTGTGGTTCCCCTGCAGCCTGTGGTGCAGACCATGGTGAGGCAGCTGTGTCCCTCCAGCCCATGGAGAATCATGGGGGTGCAGAGATCCACCTGCAGTTCATGGAGGGGCCCCATGCTGGAGGAGATAGATGTTTGAAGGAGGCTATGATGCTGTGGGAAGCCTGCTCTGGAGCAGGCTCCTGGCAGGACCTATAGCCACATGAAGATAGGAGCAGGTTTTCTGACAGGACTTAATTTCTCATGATCCTATGCCATTTTGATTGGTAATAAAATATACTAATTTCCTCAAGTGGAGTCTGTGACTGGAGTAACTGCTGAGTGATCTCTTCCTGTCCTTATCCTGACCCATGAGCCTTTCATTCTATTTCCTCTCTCCTGTGCAGCTGAGGAGGACCATTGGTAGGTCCTCCAATGGTAGGTGCAGTGATAGAGCACCACTGGTAGGCACTTGGCATCCAGCCAGGGTCAACCCACCACAATTCTTCTTCATCAAATTCATGGAATGAAAAAAAAAAGAAAGATACTCAATTTCAAGTGACACCCAGATCCCAAAACATGAACCTTACTGTAATATAACATGTACATTTTATTAGTATCACTGCAGGGAATCTTCCACATGACACTAAACACCTTCCAGCTCCTAAGAAATCTCCTTTTTCACTTCCAACACACACATATGGCCATCTGTGTCTTTCTATTTTAACTCTTACACATAATAAAGACATAGAGATATGACTGCAGGGCTATGTGTATGAAACAATTAATATTTTTTTAATGAATATTTTTTTTTCTGAAGGCCAGTACAGACCTGCAAGTAACTCAATAAGTTAGGGAATAGTCTCCCATTGTGTGCAGCTATTATTATTAACTTTTGCCTCACAGTTTTGAGAGGCCTGACTTTAAAAAGGGCATCTAAGTCCAGAACTTGGAAAGTGCTAGAGGAGCCCTCATGCTTGGGATATTGCGTTGTAAGTATTGCTAGATCTGATATATTGAGAAGGGAACTCCCCAAAGAAGACATGCCAGAATGACAAAAATGAGAAAATCTAAAACAAGACACTGCCATTCAGTGAGATCAGGAGTAGCTATTACGGAGGCAGCGATTCCCTCTACCTATAATTAGGGAAATCCTTGATTATATTAATCCTGGCTTACATTTTGCAATGAAAGATTAGAAGTCTCAAGAAAAAATGAATACTAATTTACTGGTTTCCTCATTTGGAACTGATTACGATTACAAAACCACACCCTTTTTGAATAAATAAGAAAAGCATTAAAGCAAGATGCTTGCTGAACTGCAAATGCTAAAGCATTTCTATCGAAGTGCACCAGTGCAGGTTCCTGTGACTCAGCAGTGCTAAGAATAAATAGAAATCTGTTATGGAAAGTACAGGAGATGTTTGCAGCTCTGCTTCATTAATTAGATAATTTCTCACAAAGCATGTTATTCTAAACAAAATAGTGATTTAGCCATTACTTCCTTCACCAGAATCTTTGAAATAGCAGCTAATCACATTTAAATAGCAGTTAATCACAGTATTCTGGAAAAATTACTGGATTTGTGCTTATTTATATACAAGATAATATGATTGAAAGGACAAAGAATAAGCCAGTTCATCCACCAGAGATATGAAGTTCACTTGATAACACCCCTTTTCATCAGAGAGGGCACTGTAACAAAAAAGAAACAAGAAATAATAATAAGAGAGAAAAGATGTGAGATCATTACTTGTGAGAAACAGAGAATTTATGAGCAAAGGTATCCTTGAAAGATCAATTTCCTAGCAAAGGATGTTAATCATACATCCGAATAGAGATATATTTGACCAAAACATAGCAAAGACTTAGAATGCAAAAAGAAGTAATTATTGTCTCTTATTTCCTTAATATCACATAATTTCTCAGATAACTGCTCATGTTTATGTTCAAGGCATATTTCCATGCAGTTCATTTTTTTGTTATTTCTTTCTTCCTTTCCTGAATTTTCAAAATATCTGCAAAACACTCACAAGACTTTTAATGAGGCAGCAGCTATGGAGGTACTGTTGTTCAGTGTGATCGATATGTATGATACAATATAACCTTTATCTCAATGACTTTTGTCTTCATATATCATTCTGGAGAAGTTTGTCATGATTTCCACGATTCACTGTTTCCCAAAGCTATAATTTACTTTAATCTTGGATGATAATGATATGAGTTAATAGCATTTCTAGAATTTATTTTACTTTCCTTACATACTCCACTCTGTGCCCTAAAGAGAGAGAGTGTATATCTACAGCCTAGGGTTTGCCCCTCTTGATCCTTTTACCAATATGTACTTGCATAACAAAGGCCTGTTACGCTGGTGCTGGCAAGTGTCCTGGGAGTTGATTCAAAAAAGCTTTAGCTGCCAGAAGTTCTTTTCCGGATCTTGTGAACTGCAGAGTTGTAGCAGCAGTCCTAACCAGCAATGACAGGGGATCTGGGTTTTAAGAAAATAATCTCTCCTTGGGTGAAATTTCTTTGTATTCATTTGCTGACACTTTTTATGATTCCCATTTTGAGCCTTACAATGTGTTTCTGTATTTTTTTTGACTCATCCCACTGTCCTTCAGAAACTACATGAACAACCACTGCAGATTGCCACGTACGTAACAGCAGCACAGGAATTTCCCTCTGTTCCTGAGAGTGCTGCTTACATAGTCAGGAGGCATGTGGCTGCATGAAGCATTTAATATTGCTTGTCCCTGCAAAGCAGAACTAATTCTGCTCCCACTGGTAAGAAAGACCAACAGTAGCTTCCCTCTCACAGATGACTTTATTCCTTTTTTGTGTAACATCTGTGAGTACTATTGTTCTTGGGCCTTCTAACCTATTCCCTTCATGTTGTGTGCAACTTTTCTTCCCCTGCATGTGTTTCATCTGTTCTAGCACTAGCAGCATTCTCCTCTTATGATCCTTTCCACTGCAACTGTCTTCAAGCTGTTCAGGAAAACACAATTTCAGTGAATTTTTAATGAAACTACAGATGACTTCTGCTAACCTGTTATTTGTTTGGTTGGTTGGTTTTTTTGGAAATAACACAGATAAGTTCAGAATCAGGTCATTCCCCCCACCCCCCACCCCATTAATTAAACCTATAGCAAAGTACTGTTAAGATGATACTGTGGAAAACCTGTTCAAGGACCATATTCCTTTCAAAGTCCATATATAATTTACATTACTGCCTCTACTGTACTACTATTCTCAACTGTACTTGAAAGTATTACCATTTAAAAGGAGTATTAGAAAATTCTATATTTAAAATCATTATCAATTTTGGATTTATTAAACTTTGTATACTATCTAAAGATAACTGCATATATATGTGAATATAAATATTACTACACACCTTTACCTTCTCCATGGACACCCCCTTGCCGCGGGGGAGAAGCTTGCGTGCCCTTATGAGGTTGCGAGCTGTGCTGGCGGTGCCACATGGCTCCAGTAGGGTCTCCCATGCTAATCAGGTCTCAACTGAAGGGTCAGACAAAGTGTGTCCATGGGCAGGATGGGCTCGCTAGCTCCCCAGCAACCATCCTAGGAGAAGGACAACTCTAACTCCAAACCCGGGCAGATGGAGCTCGCTTATCCCCGTAAGGCCATCCATCTAAGAGAAGGACACTAACCAAACCTACGTCCTGAGGACTTCGCTGTCACCGTCCAAGCTCGCTTGGCCCTGGCAGATGAACCTTAGGAGTAAAGGATGGGGCCAGTTCTGCGCACGCTGCACCTCACCTAAAAAATCCACTGTGCAGGCCTTAAGGGTTCACCCACGCTTGGAAAGCCCTGTAGTGACAGGCGAGGGATGAAACGGCAGGTGAGAAGGTGCATTGGAAGCCACAGCCCCAACCCTGCATGCAGGCTTTTCCTCATCAATACCAGCTATGGAGACTTTCCACTGTGCCTTTTGCAACTGGACTTGCCTATGTCACATTGGCCTTTTTAGCCATCAGTATGCTTGTGGCAAGCATAGGTAAAGCCCTTCCCAAATCTTCATTTGTGAAGCCTAGCCATGACACACCTTTAACCAAACCTGTCACACCCATTTTAGATAGTGAAACTACTTCATTCGTTTGCTCACCACGTTCTTTTAATCAGAAGAATCATGTTTATTTTCAGGATAAATTGCAACAAATACAAAAGAGAAGTTTTGTGTTGATAAACAGAACAACACTTAATCTGTTGCATTACCTTCACTGAGCTAAACACCTCATTGATTCAGGAGAAAGAAAACACATAATATTTCATTTTTCTCTACTAGTCCTTCCCTTGTGGATCTCTCTGATCCCAATTGCCAACACTGTGCCCTTTTAAATTAAGATTATGAAAATTATTCACTTTTGTGCTTCTGATGAAAGTCCCATTTACCAAATGAGTGCATCATTTCATTGCCTTCTCACCTTTCTCTACTAGATTACATTGATAATTAATGACAGATTTTGCTAATATCATCAACAGCTATTAACAATATCATATTATATCATATATTAGATGGGAATCATTTGCTGGATTCATTATCATTAGCTTCATTATTTTACCAAGGTAAAAACTTGCTAGCTATTCTAGATCATCTATATCATATTACCTAATCCTGACATCATTGTCAAATTTGAAATTTTTTACCTGTAGGTATAAAATACCTGAGGATAAATAGCCCCACCAACCCCCTCCCCACCCCCGACACCAAAAAAAAAAAAATCCTGCACTTCACATCCTCTTTTTATTAATATTGAATCCACTGGGAACATTTTAGGTTTTTCCATAACACATGTAGAAATTTTCCTCTCAGTAATGCCTATGCCAGCTGAAAGGGCCTTTTGAAATGTTTTATTTTAGTTATATATTCTTTCTTTTTTTAGTTGTCTACTCAGCAAGGACTCTAGAACAACTTACTTAGGACCGAGAAAAAGTAAGATCTATGACTCTGTAGAGCTTATTTACTAAATAGTGAAGAGACATTCTAAAGAGTTTCTTATGTCAGAATGGTATTTGCAACCACTAAAAGAAGATTAAACACATCACAAAGAACAATATCCCATTATCCCATCCTTTTTTTTTTTTTTTTTTGGAACCTCATAAAAATAGCTGTTTCAGTTAAAATCAGATTCCTGTGGACCTGTGACTGCTACCTGTGACTGAGTCAGGCAATACTTCTGCCTGACTCCAACTGTAAGAAATAATTCCCCACTCACCCACCTCTCACACAGAAACTAATTACTATACTTTTCTTATTGCTTAAGACTAACCAAAGGTATTAAAATTTCCTAATCTGCTTTAGGCAGCATATGCAAAATTTGGAACCCTCAATGTAGGAAGTGTTTTCAAGATGTTTTGTTGGTTTCATGGTGGTTTTTTTTTTTAATTTATGAAAGGGAGAGAGTTGTTATTTTCTGTACAATGGAAGCCTGAAAATTTTCATCTCCTTCTATTAATGTTGGTTAGAGAATAACACTAAAATATGCCTTTTATCACTTTAAAATCCTATTTTCTTTTTCAAAGGATATCAAAAAGATAATTGAGAAGCTGACAAGTAAGTAATAAAAAATATTAACCCTGTTGATAAAGAAATTATTTTTATGATACAAGTTATGGTTATGAGTTTTAAAGGTTCCAAATGTTTCAATTGTTTTATTTCAAATATGTAAGTAAACTTACTTAATCATAATCCAGATGTATTAGAAATAATGATACTTCCGGCTGAGAAAAAAAATGTGAGATAACAAATGTAAAATTAATGAAAAAGACACGACACAGGCTATGTATATTTAAGGGAACACTGGTCATAATTTGGGAAACTATGAACAATATGAAATTTCACATAATATAATCACAAACTTTCTTAAAATTAAAAAAAAAACCCTAAATGCAATAAAGAAGTGAGTTAATGTTTATTTTTTCTCCCTAAACTCTATCTCTTGCAACAATTGCAGTTGCCATAACAGCTTGGTTTGGATTTAAACTTGCCTAATTTTAACCTGAAAAGCTTGGTTAAAAATATCTAAAAACCAATAGATTTCATATGGCTTCTGTTAAAAGATATGAGCACATACATGTAGATCAGACCGCAGAAGACACCTACTTTTGAACTGGTAATGCTCTTTCAGACTGAACTTTCAAATTGCAGCTTTGCAAGACTATTCAGCCTTTGGGATTCCCATCCCTTGTACAGATAAAATGAAATTAAACTTTGGGTTAGATATCAACCTTATTGGGAAGGATATTTATACTCATGGAAAGTTAAAATTACCATTAATACAATCTGCTATTGCCAACAAATATTTTTAACAGAAATTTTGAGGGATGAATTTTTTTTACGCAGTATCAGTGTGTAGCATGATACAAATGACTACTATTGAAATGCCTTGAAATATGATGAAAACAGTGCCAATCAATATGTAAATAAAAAAACAAAACAAACTTTTAACAGAAAAAAATAGGTCACTTTCAGGAGTCTTTGTCATGGAACCCTTTCCAAAAATTGCATTTTGGTTTATAAAATATTACAGGTTTGTGGGTTTTTCCTGCCTAAACATATAAAATAATGTGATTTGAGACAAGTTTCATTCCTACTGTTATTGGGAAATATCCTGTGAACATTACAGTTTACTTTTAAAAAATATTAAGTGTTTATTGTCTTCTCCATCACAGCTACATAAACTGTTTGGGTTTTTTAGAAAAAAAAATTTGGAATGCATATTCCAGGAAAATTTTAGTAACCAGGAATGAGTTACTGCCTGTCCACATGACCTGAAAGTGCATAAGTGTTGCTGAACTAAATATTATAAAGTAGTGTGCTTACTTTTCATCCATTCTGTCTTCAGCTCAACAAGTTATCTGACACGGATCCCCATGTCCCTGTTGACACTTGGCAGCGGCTCAGGTTCTCACTGAAAACGCCCAGAGAGCACATGGCAGACTGATTTTGATGGCCTGGACATCTTATCTGCCCTTGTGTAGGGATCATCCAAATCTTCCACAAAGGATCCCACTACCACATGTCGATAAGCCCAAGTTGGATAATAACAGTTACCTGGGTTCTAGTGTGCCCAACTTGCTCATAGTGCATGCACATGTGTACCTGGGTTCACTTGGGGAGCAGGGATGCATCAGATTTTATTTCCCTGTTGTCCCATTGCAGTGTCACACCCCAGGTAGTTGTGTTCAAGAATAAAGACGTATGATCTTTCACCTGCTGAAGCATTGAAGGATTCATGTATTCAAAACTTACACAAGTTGAATTCAAAGTGTGTCTATTCAAGAAATTTTGTTCAAAAGTTCAAGCAAAGCAAAATGGATAAAAGAGAAGTTTTGTTTAAAATGATGGTTTCAATTTATTTGTATCTGATACTGCTCCAAAGAGACCCTTGAAATAATTTCAAGTACTAGACATTATTAAATGGAAAGACTGAAATAATACAAGTAACTTTAGGTTTCTAATTTTAAAAAGAGTTCTCTCTAAGCACTGTTTAATAACTAAAGTCACAGGTGTCTAATTCCATGATTTATTCACAATTCTAATTAAACTCATTAAATAAATGATGTTGGTGCCTTCATGCCTGACAGTACAAGCAAAGAATGTAGAGATCATAGCATACAACAGCTGCTTTTAATTTCTAGCCAGCTGTCTAAACATTAATGCAAGATTCAGGTTCTTCCTCCTATTTTTAATCTTAGCTGAAATTAAAAAAATGAGAGAGAAAAAAGTCTGGTTTTCATACTTCAAGATACTATAACTTAAATACAGGTGTGTGAATGAACATCTGAACATATACATGTTTATTCAGAGGGCTAGCACAGCCACCTTGAGAATCTCTGTACTGGAAAATTTTTCTAAAACTCATTCCACTGAGGAAAATTCTTGTCTTGCACTACAACCCCGTGAAGCACTCACCAACTGAGTAATCAGCCAGAGTGACTAGTGTTTTTTGTCTCTTTCTGCAACTGTATGATTGCTTTGAAAGGAAAAAAGTGATTATCACGAATTGAAGTATTTTTATTCTTCAAAGGAGACATTTTCTAGGAGGTTTCTACAAAGAATTATTATTACTGAAATAAACAACTACAATTTGAAGTAAGCATCATGCAAACTCTTTTCTTATTAGATTCATATCTAAACATAGATGCTATTTTTTCTTGGTGTTTAAGATTATGGTATCCAAAAAGCTTTGCTCATCATTAATCTCTTAGAAGAGTATAAGAAATGCCTTATTTCTGCGTCTGAGCAGCAGTCCGTGGAGCCCAATGGTCTGCCTCCAAACAATTGAAAAAGCAGACAGTGCCCAGACAAAGCATGTTAGCCTGACTACTCTCCATGAGCCTCGAGATTTAATCTATCAGGGATGTTTGATTGTACATCATTATTTCTTTTAGTATGCACTTACTGGATCCATGGTATCCATGAATTTGCCTAAACCATTTTTATATTTGCTTATACAGTCTGCCTCCAAAGTATCCTGGGGCAACAAATTCCAGAAGATCACTATTTGCTGCACAAAGTACTTTCTCTTGTCTGTTATAGGCCTATCTCCCAGGAGTCTCATCAAGTGACTCAGCTTCTGTACTGTGGGATTTGATGAACAGTTCAGCTCATTCACTGCCTTCATAATTTCATAAATTTTAGGTATTTCTCCCTTCAACCTCTGCACATTGATGAATTCTTCTGTTTATATTTGTCATTGCCAGGCAAATGGTCCACCAACATTGATTTTGTTTTTCTCTTTAGCCTCTCTTTAAAATTATGTGTTAAGAAGCAAGAACTGACAGTATCGTTTAAGGGTTTTATACTCTTACACGTTAAGGCAGATATATATTTTGAGTATTTTCTTGGCTTTTCAGCTTCAGAGTTATAATTTAGACCAGTAGAAATCTAATGAACACAAATGTGTTATATAGGAAAAGTCTAACACTTTTCAGAGCCTACTATTTGCCATGATCTCATCTATAAACATTTTGTCTGGAAGAGCTCAATTACATGCACTCCAGAATTGGGCAATAGTAAAGAAGTGCTTCATGGAGCCTAAAAAGATTTAGAAAGCTGATCTTTGTTTTTAGGAATCAACATTAATAACAGTTTAATTTTTTCTCAGCATGGGAATTTCATATTGCTCTTTTAAAAGGAATACCCTGTAAAGAATTAAAAAATATCAAACCAAAGATCCTCAAAGAAATAATCTGAATCACCTGCAAAAAGGAAGGGCACTGCTCTCATTAATACTTCTGTAGCATTAAGTAACCTCACAGCACTGAGTCAATTGACATCTCATTAAACTGGTGTATTTCTCCCATTCTCCTTCTCAAGTATGTTTTCCTTAACCAAGAAAATGGTCATTTAATATTAATTCTTGAAAAAGGCCTCAGAACTATTCTTTGACAGTTTTAAATATCGACCGAGAACCTAATCCTGTGTCTGGCCATAACAGCAACCTCTTTGTCATTCCCTCATGTGTTGGCAGGAACACAAGCGAACACAAGGAACACAAGTTGGCAGGAACAGTCTATAGAGTCTTGTATTGTTAAGAAATACTTGGCAAGTAGGGGAATTTTTGTATTTCTTTTTTTGAGACACTATGTGCTACAAAGGAAGTATTTCTGACCTTGCTTTACATAATCTCACATTATGAGAGTGTAAAAAAATAGATCTTTTTGTATAGCAACAGAAAATCCCAGCATGCTGGGATTTCTGGAAAGAAAAGTGTTCAGATGGTTCTAAGTAGGTGAGAGTACAGTGATAGGAATCCAAAGAAAAGACTTCTAATCATAATAGTCTGAGACAGATACAAAACTCCAAATTCTTATTTACAAACCAAGGAAAAGTAGACAAAAAAAATCAAAGTGGTTTCTACTAACAATGGCCAGATGAAATTGATAATTTAGGATCAAAACACAACAAAGTATTATGTTGCTCACATATTTTGAAATTATGAATATCAGATTCTCTTTGCCTCAGAAAAATGTAAGGGTCAGTTATCAGTCACAAGCTGAAATAAAAAAGAATCAACAGGGAATGTATCAATACTTGAGCATTACTCTGAAAATTGTCATTATCTTATTTAATATATATTTTTAAATTGACATTTTATAGGTATCATGAAAAGCAAAATTATCAAGACTTCAGTTTAATGTCTTGTAGAATTAATCTACTTAAATATTAAGAATTTCATTTTCAAATTATTAACATTAGGTTCCATAGGTTGCTATTTCTTTTGGGAACTGCCTTCCCATTTTCTTAAGGATGAAAGGAAAGTTAGTCATGAATAACATCCATAATCAAAATTTCACCAAACACACATATATTTTTAGCATCCTTTCATGTGGAAACTCTGCATTTTCTGATGCAGATCAAAAAAAATCAAACCAAACCAAAGCAAAGCAAAACAAAACCAAACCAAACAAAAAAAGAAAACAACAAACCTGAGTGCACCAGGGGTTTCACAGGGGAAAAAGTTGGACACCCATTCAATCTGAATAGTCTACACTTCAAATAGATCTTTTGTTGAATAAAAAATTTGTCTGGGGGAAAAAACTATTTTCCTCAATAGGATTCTGGGAGCAGTTCAGAGAAAGAGAGACTTTGAACCCCTTATTTTGGGCTAGCACTGTCAACCACAACTGAGCAGAAAAGAATGACATTACAAAAAGGACTTAGATGACCTGGATCAGTTCTTGTGTTCAGAGAAAATGTCCATCAACCACAAACACCTGACAGGTAAAGGTGATGAACAGGAATGGAGAAGACTGAAACTAGTACTGATAAAACAGTGAGTTCAGTAAGTCTCAGCTGCCCATTATACAATGGGACGTATTTCCCCTGGCACTGTTCTTGGGAAGCAATTGAAAGGGCCTTGATCTTTTCACACACAGGAAAATCACTTGGTTACCCATTCATTTTGTTCCATGTATGTCAAGAATGATAACACTTGCTCACTTTGCAATGTGGTCCTGGCCAAAAAGAGGTTCCTCATATGCTTGTCATTTTGTTCTGGAAAGAATATAATATAGTCGTAACATAACTTCTGCACAGAAGACTTTACTATCCACATAGAGAAGCTGGCAAAAGGTAGAATGAGCATTATTATTCACATTTATTAGACTGATCTGTAATAAAGATTGATAGGTTTTTGTGAGGCTGTTCAACAAAACTCAGATTTCCTAAGTGTCATACAAGACCCTGTCTTCCCTATTTGATCCCTCATATGGCTTTATTTATTTATTGTATTGGCTGTAGCTGTAATTATTCTCTTGATTTTTCCCATCAATACTTGTTGGTACTATAATACATTAAGAGAAAATAATTTGTATATATCATTCTAATAGCTTAGGTGTATAATAACCATCTTCTCATATTTGTTCTTAAACACTTGGAAAAAAACCCCAAAACAACAGTTTTGTCTGAACCAGGAGCAATGGGCCACAAAAGAAAAACAGGAATACTGATATTAATGTTTCCACAGGCTTCTTCCTTCAAGGCCATAGATGAGTGGATTTTCAGGAGATTTTCCCACAGGAATGAAGGTAAATCACAACAGAACAGGAGGTAGGAGAAAAATAACACAGTTTTGGTGCCACACACCAAGTCAGTCACAACTATCAGCAGCAAGAGCTTCTATCTTGGATGCTGGACCTTTCTCACCTCTTCAGTGGCCGACAGAGATGCATCATAGCCACTGGGAATGTGTCTGTGTGAAGGACAAATTACTGGCATGTACCAGAGGAGTAATCAAGGGTCTGCATATTTTGCTGCAGTGTAGGGCTGGGATGGAGAGACTCCTATCCCAGTTGCCATGTTTTAAAATGCACACAGTTTCCAGCAATGTCAGGGGCGGGGGAGGGCAAAGGAGCTAACATTCCCTGCCTTTCTTTCAGATGAGCTGCTCCAGAATAACTCCCCCTCAGTCATAACCTGTCACTTTGCCTGAGCATTAAGTCTGTAATTAATTCCTCATGCCCAGCTATGCAAGGAAGTGGCACTGCATAATCCCCAGCAAGTCATTCTCTCTGTCATAGCAGAGAATCTTTACAACAGCAAGGGAAATAATCTGACAGACATGTGACAGCTCAAAAAAACTCTGCAAACATCTGATTCAAAGCAAAAAAAAAAAAAAATGCACACATTAATTTCTTGAGAGGACACCTTTAGAGCTATGTTATACTGCACTGGCCTTTGAAATAAAGCAGGTAGGGAAGTGTTACATAGGAAAGCAAAACAGAGTCATCACTAGGTAATTGCCAGCTCTTCCTCCTATTCAGTGAATTAGTTAATATTTATTTTAGAAGATGGACAATCATACTTTGTTATCTCCTACTGGTAAAATTTCTAAGACATAAAAGCACAGTATTCGCTTTTCTCCTGTAGTGCATACCCAGTTCATTCTTCAGCTTCTCATCTGAAGAGTTACAACAAGCACCTCACCATGGAAAATCAGTAGAAAGAAATAACCAGCAACACATCTGGTACGTCTGAAATAATACTCATATCTAAAAATCTACCTGCTATATTGCTGTGGAAATACTACAGGACTTGCTGTACTAAGAAAAAGCAAAGTATCAGCAATATCAAAACTATCTAACAGTAGAGTTACCAAGGAAGAAGTAGGAAGCAGGATTTCTAACTCAATCTTTCACACTGCTAGTGCTAGGCAACTTCCCAGTTATACCAATAACAACATAAAAACAATCATTGGGAAACCCAGAAACAAAATAGATTAAATTAAGAGCAGTCAAACCAGTCATTTCTATTTCAGACTATTGTAGCTTTAGTTTTGAGATTTTGTTGTCATTGTTCTTTTTATTCTTATATTCCTACAGGCCTTTATACTGCCTTTTATATGCTTCCTCATTTATTTTGTTTCCTCAAGGGGAAGAGCTAACAAATGTTAGTCCTATTCCATGGCTTTCAGGCTTCTCAACAACCCTAAGAAGTACTTACAGTGACACATGTACCTAGTAAGGGTTGAGTGGAGTCTGTCCAATAAATTCTTAGCACACAGTCAGACTGAACATACCACAAAACATTGTGGTGTTTCATTGTGTCACTGTGATACAGCCCTTTTGTAGAGCCATACTCTTAAGCTCTGTGTCATCTCTGCTCTCCTTCATAGAGCCTCATTCACTTACAGCCAGCAAAAAGACTCCTGCGTACCTCAGAGATGCAGCCATTTCACACACTGGGTGCAAAGTTTAGCTTTGTGAAAATAACATTAAGCATGTTCTTTATCTGCAAATTCCTCTGTCAACACAGCCCTCTGCTGATGTACCTACCTGCTTCTCTAGAATGACAACCTTTCTGATAAAAAATATAGAGGCTCTGAGAGCATAGTAGTAGAGGCACAAGCACCTAGAAGGCAGGTGACAAGATGTTAAATTGGTGAAAGCATTGGATTTTTCATTCTCAAGATATTAGGAAAATTAATAGTTTTTTTTCAGGCAGGAATCTACAACTCCAGATTTGCATGCTATTTCTGAAGCTAGAGATTATTAGGAAACAATACATACATGTGCATGATGTACCTCCCATAAATAGACCTAAAGTGCAAAGAAATGGATGGCAGCCTTTGAATACACTGAAAAAAAGCCCCAATGAAAACTCTTAAAAGTCTGGAATGGATCATTTATAGAATAAGCTACCAGTAAAGGAACATTTCCTAGGTCCATAACATAAGCCTTAGCATTTATTACCACTACTGTGTCACACACACAAACAAAAAAAAGTACAAAACATGAGGAAGACAGACACCAGCAAAGAAAACTAAATACTTCAGAGTGAACTTTTCTAGCTTCAGATTAATTGTAAGAGGATATTTTATAGACTGGTCAGTAACAGCAAGGGACAAGTACATAATTTTCTGATGTACAGACAATTTATATTCAGAGGATATTTAGATGATACACAAAGTACAATTACAATTCTTGGGTTTCTGTAGATTCTAATGACATCAAGCATTCTTAATCAAATGAATCACTTCAGTCTCATATTTGAATTTAAAGCATTTATGGCAGTTATAAAACTCAATGCTCACTCTTGATCCACTTTCAGTGGATCACATAAAAGTCTTCAGTCCCTATTCAGAAAATACAACATATGGAATGAATACTATGCATTACTTTAGTTTTGCAAAAACTATGGAACTAAAAGAACAGGAAAATAATTTGCTCTATAACCAGGAAGTACTTGGGAACTATTTACCCCTCCTCCTTATAAGCCAGCAAGCAAACAAGCAAACTACGTTCTGATAGACTGCTTCCACACAGGTAGGAGGCCCAAGTGGTGCATTCTTCTATGAACAAGTTTGGAATTCAAGGATACTGAATTCAGTGAGAAGTTTTTCTCACTTATCAAGTGTGTGGGAAATGGCAGTGTTTTCTGGAAGACCAGAAAAGGCTTCTGCAGGACTTAGTTGGACCTACTAATCTGCTAGAAGCAGGAGTAGCAGAGCTAAAGAAGAATTCCTCATTAGTCCTTGTATGTTTTCTGCACAGAAAACACTTCACTGAAAAACCATCAGACAAATTTCAGTAGTCTGATTATTAATAGCTAACATGCCTTCAATGAGAAAATGTCAAGAAAAGCCTGAATTTCATATTTCATTACCTCTTGTACCAACTTTATTTTTTATGCTTGATGCATAGTATTAATCAGAGGGATTATAAGCGAGAAAGGACAGAAAAATGTAAAAAGGTAAACTGAAGAAATATCAAGACTATAAACAAGATACTTCTTAACTAGGTATTATATTTATGTTCAGTATTGTCAGTAAATGCTCGGCAATGTACAAATACGATGACCGTATCTTTACCACAAAGGGCTCAAATCTTGTACAATAATATACTTTCCTTGCAAAGCTAGATAGCTCAGAATACAGAATTTTATCATTTCTAAATCATAGAATGGGTTGGAAGATACCTTGAAGATCATTTAGAACCCTGACATGGGGTCACTGTTTCAAATTTCTTGTGACTTCTAAAATTTAAATCTATCAGAAGTCTTATCAGCTACCAAAATCTGAACAAAAACACAGTCTAAAACATTGTTCAGATTCCTATCTTATCTTCAGGGTACTAATGGTTATGGGATATGGGTATAAAAAGCAATCAAGATAGAGATTACTCAACCTGTTTGAAAAATACCTAAGGATTTAAATGTACCAACACAATGAAATTCAAATTTATAGACTATATAACTCCTTCTTCTTGTACATTACATATCAAATACTTTTTTAACATATTACATGCTTTTGAAGAAATGACGCCTTCTTAGAAGTGTGCAATGTGACACAGTTATTGTTGCTATGGGAACTATAATATTAAAATTTGTGATTTATGCACACATTCTCAAATATAATGCTTGATTCATGTAATATTTTGTAATAAATTTTCTCTTTCCCCACCAGTCTTCTATGGACTACTTTCTTAGAAGAGGTAGATTGTTCTTCTGGGTGATTTTTTGCCCTTTTTGATGGTAAAGGGAGTTCTACTTTCAGCTTCGGGGGGTGGCGCATCATTTCAGCACAGACCTCTGGATGAAATACAATTTCTTAGCAACATGCCCTAAAGATCTGATTCTAGTCTCACTTATGCATAACAGAAAAGGGGAGAGAGAAAGAAACAGAAAACGCATGAATGCAGGAAGTCAAGACAAAGCAAGAAAGCAAGAGAAAGTCACAAAGCAAGAAATCAAGCAACAAAGCAAGTCTTCTGTTCCATGTCAGATTTGTATGCTTTATATAATTTCTTTGGCTATTTTCCCATCATTCAGCTTAACAATATAAATCCAAGTGTAATATAATCAGGACAGTTTTTATGTCTCAAGAACTAACTGGTGTGGTTTCTGTCAATGACCCTTTGTCTGTTCTCTTTGAAAAATAAGTCAGACATTTATTAAAGCTCTAAAATGAGTTCAGATGTGCTGTGAGAGCTGGGCATATCTAGAGGAAATAGTGTGCAAAGAGAGAGCATTAATGGCAAACATTTTGACATCAAAATTTATGAGCCTGTCTGCTTTACTTTGCCATTTACTTTTGCCTGTTAGTGCTGTACAAAATGGAGACGCACTTAAGCTTCATGAAGGCCTGCTCAGCTCCAACAGAAATTATCTAGCCCTGCAAATGTGTGTGTGTGTGTGTACACATGTATGTACACTTATACTTCTATATATGCACTTCTGTGTGATGCAGAGGAACTATATATTCCTTGGCTATGCCATTCTCCAACTAAAAATAAGTAATGAGGTTTCAGAATTTGGTATGATTTTTCCTTTTTTTTTTTTTAAATTAGTTTTATAATATGAATAAAGAAGAATATTTAGTATATTGCAAACTCCTGTGAATGACTCTCAGAAAACTCGAATCTGCACATTTTACAGTCAGCAGGAGCTCTAGATATTCATCACCTTTGAAAACTGAAGACTACGTCAATCTCCAAATGTCAGGCTTCTTTTTCATTTATTTGGTATTTATATATCTTTTAAGAGGAGGAAGATGAGTGATGGGGTCAAAGTCATGGAAAAATGAGAATGATAGAAGTCCTACTCTCTCAGCCTTATCTGACATACATAAGAAATAGCCTTTCAGTAAACACCCTCCTAGAAGACCGGTGTGCCTGCAGAACACACAGTAAAAGACCTTGGGTTACCTCAGGTGTTAAACTTGCTGGTGAACTCTTCAACAAATAATAGAGCAGCATCTCACAAAAGAAATATTTTTTATATTCTTGGAACAATCAGTGAAATGCACACAGTACAGGAATAAAAGTAAACTAGAGTGGTTTCAAGGTAATAACTATATATGAAATTGATTTTACTCTCCCATAATGTTTATAATGCATAAAGACTTTAGAAAACAAAATGTAGATTAGGAATATTGAAAAGTTAAAAATTAACCCTGTTGCAGAATCTATAAGGAAAGATAACTCTTTTAACTTTGTTGCTCCTGAAAATAATAAAAATCTATCAGCCTTCATATATCCACTCCTTTTATACATAACTCACTAACATTTAAACTGCTTGAAAAGAGCAGAGAAACACACCAAAGGTTCAAAAAGCTGACAAGATTGCCTTATTTAGTATGTCATACTTACTGATATTTTAAAATCCCAGTGTCTGTAGTTTTCTATTGTACACTCAATAAACCGGTCAAACTCAGCTTTTAGCACAGTTCCAGTTGATTCTTTAAAATTTGCTTTTAAAAATTAAGTATTTTTTTGTTGTTGTTTGGGGGTTTGGGTTTTTTTTTTTTGGTTATTTACTTAAACATTTACTCCTGGTATATGGAAATGCAATCTTTCTTCTCATAAAAACTTATTTATAGTTCATCTTGAGTCACTTCAGCAACCCAGATCATATTCTGTCTCCAAATCCCTGTCTAAGATAATCTGGTCTTGTCTTTCTTTACCAGAAGGAAGGCTGGATTCTACAGCAGGGATTCTAATGTGTTCTTGAACCCAGTTCATGAGTCACTGGGGTGAGGTCCATAGTATAGTTTTCAGTAAAAATATATTTGTTCATAATTTGTGTCTGAATTAGAAAATATTCTTTATTAGAAAGTCAATGTTTAAATGTTCAACACTGTTCATTTAATTTACCCAAGCCTTAGAAATTTTGCACTTATCCAGACTACTATTTTCTGCTCCTTGCTGTAACAAAGTGCACTGGTGATTTCTGTCTACATTCAAAGTTTTTCAAAATAATGGTCTCTGAATTTATATTTATTCTTGGAAAACTGAGAGATAAGTGGTGTAGTTTGACTGCAGATCCATGTCTCTGCTGATGCAATTTAATCTTACAGTCCAACTCATCCTCACAGAATACGCTGAGTTGGAAGCGACTCACAAGGATCTCTGAGTACAACCTTTAGCCATGCACAGGACCAGACCCTAGAGTTACACCATGTGCCATAGGGTGTTGCCCAAATGCTTTTTGAACTCAGGAAGGTTTGGTGCTGCAACTCTCTGGGTGAAGAACCTTTTTTCTAATATCCAACCTAAACCTCTCCTGACACAATTTCAGGCCATTTCCTCAGTGTCTACGCCTCCTCTTCCCCTCAAAAGAAAGTTGTAGACTGCTGTGAGGTCTCCCCTCAGTCTCCTTTGCTCCAGGATGAACGGACCAAGTGACCTCAGCGACTCTTCACACAGCTTCCCCTCAAGGCCCTTCAGCATCTTTGTTGCCTTCCTTTGGACACTCTCTAATGGCTTAATATCTTATCTTGCAGTGCCCAAAACTGCACACAATATTCAAGGTGAGGCCACCCCAGTGCAGAGCAGAGTGGGACAATCCCCTCCCTTGACCGGCTGGCGACGCTTTGCCTGATGCCACCCAGGATACGGTTGGCCCTCCTGGCTGCCAGGGCACTGCTGACTCATATTCAGCATGCCATGGACCAGGACGCCCAGGTCCCTTTCCACAGTGCTGCTCTCCAGCCTCTTATCCCCTATTTTGTACACACAACCAGGGCTGCCCCATTCCAGATGCAGAATCTGGCACTTGCCCTTGTTAAACTTCATACAGTCCATGATTGGACTCTAATTTGTCAAGGGGTCTCTGCAGTGCCTCCCTGCCTCCAAGGAAATCAACAGCTCCTCTGAGTTCTGTGTCATCTGCATACTTGCTGAGTATGAGCCCTTCCAGCCCAGCATCCAAGTCATTTATGAAGGTGTTGAAGAGCACAGGGACCAAGATGGAGCCCAGCAGAACCCTGCTATTGACAGGTCACCAGTCTGATGTCACCCCATTCACCCTCAGTAAAAACCCTCATTGCCCGACTCATGACCCAATTGCTCACCCACCACATGATGTGTTTATCCAGTTGTGTGTTGGACATTTTCTCTTGTCACATTGTACCGATATCTCTGATTTTTGCAGCATACCCCTGCCTCTTTCTCAGACACTACCACACTTCATATTTTTGTAACAAGTGACATATTTTTGTAACAAGTGACTAAAAGATGAACAGTATATATTCGGCACATACAAAATAGATATTAATAGATTTACTTCTCATCACGCAATGGTGTTTGGCATGCATTTTATTTAATCAAAATCCCTAATCAACATTCTTTTAAAATTTGCTCAGTAATTTGTATTATTTCCTTAATTTTATTTGTTGTATTTGCAGAAGCATCAACTGCTAGCCAGTAGATCAAACCCTAACAGAATCTTTTCTATTGCTACGTATTTTATAAAGATTATAGCCTTATAATAAATGTTTAGATTTCAATTAAAAAAAACTTATGCAAATATTCTAATTAAAAAAAATCCTGTTATTATTGCAAATACTATTAGGTAACATCTTACAGGAGGAATCATCACTTTCACGATAATTAGATTCCACTGTGATTCTTGTACTCTAAGATGTTAAAAACAGCCATCAAATTTGTGTCCCATTGTTAGATACTCTATAAATACATTAATTGAGATTCTACTTAGCTAAATTTAAAAGTTAAAAACTTATTTTGAATTCACTCCTATCAAATGAGACACATTCAGATGAATTCTCATTCATTACATCTATCTTAGCAACCTGTTTCATGCAATATAATTTCACATATCAAAAGTAGGAAGTAGACTTGTGATTTTTAGAACACTCAATAGGACAGGTAATTGGAACAACAAATTTAAATTTCTCAATCAATGGTTGTGACAGTAACACAGTATCTCACACACATTCTACTGAAGTCTCAGAATATACTTTTTGTTGCAGAGAAGAAATTAATTTAATTTCATTTAATTCTGCCTTGTAAGGAGCAACTCATGGTAAAATTGAAAATAAATGTGACTTTATGAAAGCAATCAAAAAACCAGCACATCTTGCTTTAAAGATCAGGAGAATACATCATTTTTTTACAGAATGTGGAAACAAAAGTGTAGGGAAAAAAGAATAACTACAAAGGAATAGCACAAATTTGTAGGCTTCAAACAAGCAAGGATGAAGAATGATATCAGCAGAAAGACAAAAGGAGCTAAAAAATGAAACCAAACAGTTCAGTAAAAAAAAAATGGGAAAAGAAAGCAAAGGAAAGTGTACTTCAGTTCCTTAATAGCCATTAAATTTACACAGAACAATAAACTATGATTTTTTGTCACAGGGCAGAGAGAAGGCTGGCAGACTCAGTATTTTATTAGCCTCAGCCTTCCCAAAAAATAATTCATGACCAAACACTTAATGAAAAGAATTTTAATGAGGGGCTAGGACCATAAACCAGAATAAAGAAGGAAAGTGTTATATATGATACAGACTTTGAATGTATGCAAGAAGGTAAAGTAGAAGTTCCCTTAGACAAGTCCATGAAATAAAAGTGATTATCTGAAAACTAATCAATAGGACATTAAACAATAGTGAGTAACTGAATAACCTTTCTGCAGTCATTTTACACTAAAGATTTAAGTCATTATAGCTAATAAAAAACAAAATATGAGGTAATGTTAATTGAAAAGAAACAAAGAGAGTTGTAACAGAAAGATGTATTAAGAGATGTGTTGCATATAAAACATGAAGGAAATGGACAGTTCATTTGCCCTTCTATCAGTTGCTAATGTCCCAGCTAGAGTACCATATCTAACTTAAGAAAAAGTGAAATCTACTGTAGAAAATCCAGAATAGAGAGAACTACTGATATGAGGTTTCTAAAATAGAGGTAGATCTCAGTGCAGGTAAAATGATGCCTCTGGGAGAAGACAAAAAAAGCCATGTCCTAATTTTATGCACACAGGGATGAACTCTGATCTAATTTTTACCACACAGTAAAGGTATAATTGGGAAAATTGTTCCTAGTTTGAACAAAGACTTGCTCAATGTCTATTAGCAGTCAAATCCATTGTCACTCATAGTAAAGAATGGTGGGGAAAAACCAGAAACAGTCATTTCATTAATACATAAAACTGTGGTATGTCTCATCTTGAACACTGTTTGCCTTGGGATTACCCCAACGCAGTTGCAGGATCTTGCACTTCGCCCTGTTGAACTTCATGAGGTTTGCAGAGGCCCACCCCTCAAACCTGTCCAGGTCCCTCTGGATGGCATCCCTTCCCTCTAGTATCTCAACCTCACCACAGAGATTGGTGTCAGCAACCTTGCTGAGGGTGCGCTCGATGCCACTGTCTGTGTCACTGACAAAGATGTTAAAGAGTGCACTGGCTATTTTGGATGATACAAATTTCAAAGAGTTTGAAAAGCAATCAAACCCATGAAGGAAGAGTTGAGTGAAAAGTTTATTCAAAGACATCACCAGTCTAAAGTTAGGACATTGCTCAAAGCTAGGATGATATTCTGGAGAAGTGTTCCTACGCACCTGCCTTTTCTTCAGATTCCCCACTGATGCAGTAGGGTAATTCTGGGATAAATAAGGTCTATCAGGAAAAAGAGAAGGCTCTCAGATTTTTTTAGTCTGGAAAAATGAGACTAAGTGCAAGAAGCAGTACATATAAACTTCAGTGTTGTATGAAATTGTTTAGAAGGAACAATGATTTTTTTTTCAATAACTTTAGAAGCAATAGAAAATAATATCTTAATTTTCCCTAACATAATTTACTATTATGAAATATGGAATATGGAATAGTCTTTCTGGGGAGGTTGTAGGATAGATTTCAATAAGGTTTAGAAGAGTAAGACAGGCAAACATTTGTTAGAATATACTTGATCTTTCTTCTTTTCCAGAAAACTGATTAGACCATTCTTTCAGCTTCATTTCTATTTTATGACTACTATTTCCATCAGAATAGATGAAAAATTAAAGACGCACCCTTAAAAAATCACAAAGTTAATTAAATTAATGAAGCAAAGGTTTGAGACAAAACATCTGTTGCTTCATTCGTTCAAACAATGTGATGAATAGAACTTTAGGTCTTATAATAAAAATGTTCTGGCATTTTTTATCATTTAAAATCTATTAGATATTCCTGAATGATGGAAAATTAAACATGAGCCTCACTGGATGAATTTTAGCAGAAGGTCATGTCTTGAATAAAGGGAGAAACTCCAGTATAATCCTGTACAAAGTCAGTTTTGTGGATAAATATAGCATACTTCAGACTCCAGGGCTACTCAAGCAATGCTTTTCAGTTGAAAAGAACTCAAAAACACCAAAACATTAAATAAGAAAGCATTTTTTCGAATTAATCAAACCTATACTTTTAATGAGAGAAAAAACCACCAGTTTTGTTCCTAAAGTTGCTAAGTTTGAAAATCTTCCATATTTTCTTTAGAATAAAGCTTTAAAACAGGAGCCAATATGAGCTCCCTCCAGAAAAAGGATTGCTTTCTTTTCAGAGTGGGAATACCCACACTTTCAACAACTTCCTCCTGTCATCTGGTTATCGTAAATTTTGTCCATTAACTGAATTCCTCTTTACTTAGCTTTACCCTCTTCATTTCACTTCATCGCACTTCTCACTTCTTCTCATCTTCTCTGTATGGCGTGGGAGGAAGGATAAAGATCTGACTTCCCCTGGTGACTGCTGGTAGCAGTAGCAACTGGTGAAGTGTGATGCCATGATGTTACATCACTACTTTTACCCTGTTTATCCTTAGATAACTGTTTTCAGATTGGGTGCAGGTCACTACCAACTTTGTCTATAATTATGATTCTGTGATAATCCAGTTCTATGAGATCATGAATGGGCTTAGAGGAGATTTATTAAAAATAAATCTATATTTGAAAAATCATTTTGGAAAAAAAGCCTCAATCTCTGCTTCCCTTAAAGACTAGGCAGAAGACATGCTATTTTTCTAACCATATTCCCTCTTCTTCCCCCCTAGGAATTTTAGAAAAGGGAAATTATATTAAACAAAAGCAAAAAAAAAAATTAAACTAAAAGGGATCTACTGTTCAAATTGGATTAATGCCTCATTAAGCGGCAACCAGGGCTGATGTTTTCAGTCAGTATGATTTAGGAACTTTTTTTTGTTTTGTGCTGTTCACTAACAAACAAAATAACTACTCTGAAACTAATCTCGGGGGGAAGTGTACACAGAACGAGCACAATTTTAAAACTTCAAGACCACATTTAACAACAAAATTATGCAAAATATTGGTTAATTTTCACTGCATATTATTTGAACTAGTATGATGTAATTATTCGTTCCTGCTGAAGTGTGTGTGTTCTGCCCAACATTATCTTTACTAGTTTTTGATGATTTCCCAGACTGATAAATGTGAAAGCAAAGAGTTTTCACAAAACTTGTTAACTGAGCTAGTGATTTCACAAAACAGGCTGGGTTTTACAGACAGGAATCTGCATCTACTCTTCCAACACTGTCTGTGAATTGATAAAGCTCTTGTGAATTGATAGCTCTTAAAACATTTTTATGAATTTTATAGGGAAGGTGTTCTTACATCATTATAGAACAACTTTTAAATGCAAATATTGTCCTCAGCCTCTTTCCTAAATGTAATGCTAAAATAAAGACAGTGTGAAATTTTAAAACAATGAAAATAGCACCTATGGTACAAGGTATCAATACTGTGTATTTTAATAGAAAGAATCCTCACATGTGCATATTCAGTATCATAAATTGTCTACTTAACTTGAATACAAGTATCTCCTATGGGCGTGCACATAAGCAATTTGTATTCTCTTTTGAAAGACTGATCAAATGAATGGCTATGAAAGAAAATATTTGTTATTTATATTCCAATATGTCTGTCTGGCCATTAATGTAGAAAAAGTCTGCTTAAAAAAATCCCTGAAGCCACAGTTAATTCTGATTGTTCTGACAACTCTGATAGTCTTAACCAGGAATATGGTCCTCATGTCTTACAAGTCAACAATTAAATACAAAAAGAATAGTATTGTTATCATCCCAAGTAAATGTACCTAGTCATTTGAAAAAGGTCTAAAAAACTGGTGACATGATTCATCTCATTCTACCTTTACCAATTAAATTGGATCTACGTTATTTCTGAGAGATAAATGTCTATGCTCTTCCATAAAAAAACTCCAAGTATTCTTATTATGGAAAAGTTGAACTTTTTCCTATAAACAACTACCTTGAATGATTGTGTGAGTTTGGAACCAGATTTAAACAGGTAACTAAGAGAGTAGTTGCAAAGAAATTACTAGATAGTTGGTAGAAATTATACAAGCAAATAGAGTTTGAATTCTGTACTTTATAGTAAGGAATGTTGGGTTTTTTTTTAAATGCTGCAATAATATACAGATCTTTTCTACAGCATTTGATGGACAGCTTTTCTGTGAAGGAGAAGAATGCACTTTAAACTAATACAAAGATTTTATATTTTGCATATGTAAAAATCATGATTTTTTGTCTAATTAGGCATGCGACAATGCTTTTAAATTATAATAGGCAATACCCAACAGCAAAAGAATAGCTGTGTACTTAAATAACAGCCTGGAGAGAATCACGTGAGCTAAAGGCACTGGTATCTATTTAAATACGCTATGCCACTTTCAACCTAATTGCAACCAAAAACGTAGTCAATGCACTTTTACATGTAACTAATTAGTTTGTTTAAAAGCATTTCATTTGTAGTACTTTATTCTTCATTTCCTTCCTTCAACACATTACCAGAGGATAGATTTGATTTTCAGAAACAACAGAGACAAACATATAAAATTAAAAAGGGCATTACGTAAAAGAAAGAACTGTGGGGTAATATACCATTAGTGCTATTTAGAATTTCAGAAACACATTTCTTTCTTTTTCTGAAACCATTTTAACTATTTCAATATCGCCCTCATTATATCTGCATTGTAACAGCTATGTGTTAAAAGACTATTTAGGTTTTCTATATAAACAGAGCATCAATTATAAAGGTCAGATTTCCATTGTAAACTTCATGCAATCAGGGAATTGTAACCAAATAAAGCCCTTATTTATTGGTATTTCTAATTTGTACCATGCAGATCAGGAATATATACAACAGCTTATGTCCTAGGAGGTATAGAAGTTGCACTTGATTCAAATCAGCAGGCATACAGGCATACAAAGAAACAAGGAGATCACCATTAAAAAAAAAAGAAGCACAGAAGCCTTTCCTGTAAAGATTATCACAAACAGTTGTTCGATTCACAGAGCTTTGCTTTTTATTTTTTTTCTTTTTAATTTTTTTGGTGGGAAACACCAAAGAAATCAAATGGCATTTACTTGAATTACTAAATTAGTGGTCAGAGGTAACTCTTCCTCAGGCTGAGAAAAGGAGGAAGTCAAATTCAGTGAACTTCAAGACAATGCAGAAAATTATAAAAGGTGGAAGACGAAGAAAGAGCTGAGTCTTGAGAATGACAATTTGCAACAAGATGGTTTACTGGTGAACCCAAAAAACCAGAAGGTAAGATAAAGATAAATCTATGAGCAAGCAGTCACAAGGTCCACTAACACCCACTCCCAACAACAATAACATATTTGCATTTGTAAAGACCAGAGAAGTCAGAGTTACAATACTCGAGTCTAAAGATACTCAGCCTTTACTAGGTATTTACTTCTGAAGAGACACAAGAATCCACACACACATTTTAGAACTATGAAATATTCGTTATGATGAGAGCCTAAAGGGCATAACTGCAGCCCCATGTGAGGACTGACAAAAATCACACAGGGGATTTCAGTACGGTGCCCCAAGTGAGCTGAAACACAAGCAGAAACAGCATGATACCCAGTGAGAAAAGAATCAGCAAGACCAGACTGGATGGAGGGGAAATAAAAGTCCTAGAATAGACATTCTGTTTTCATTTTATTACCTTATTACGGGAGCTTGCAACTAATGCAGCTCTGTATCTCCAACTTTCAGTTTCCTCCGTGTATTTTAAGTTCTGGGCTTCTAACTAGCCCTTTAGTCTATTAAAATTAAGACATTCAGTCTATTGCATAACTGTAGTTCTCAGGGCTACTTCTTGGCACCCCTGATCCATCCTAGTCCTATGCTGGTACAAGGCCCACAGGCATATCCTAAGCCCTTCTTCCCTTGGCCAGGAACAAGTATACAGAGGCTGGAAAGGAGACAGAGCACAAGGTACACAGGAGCAAAGACAAGGGGTGTATTACGGTACATGCATGCTATGTAGCCTAGACACCATTGCTTTTTTAACTTTATACATATTTCCACAGCTCTGATGATTTGAATGGAGTCATGAATTTCCTTCTAGTGAAGAAATTCTAGGTCAAATAATCTTGAAAATACAGTCACAAGCAACACATACACCTCTGTTTTCTCACCACAAAATGACACAGGATGGGATCAATTCTCCACACTGAGTATCTATGCTATGGTCTAACAAACAAAAGTCTAAGGAAATTTAACCATCTTTTCAAAAGTTAGTTTAAGCTGGTATTAAAATCATCTACTGGTGGAAATACTACAAATTTCCTACATATAAAAAAAATGTAGTACATAGCCATTCTTATCAAATTATTCATAATATTTAATGCATAGATCTCAACAGTTTAATCTGATCAGTCATTCTAATTTCATATGTTTTCTAAAGCTATGGGCAGTAGTTAATCATATCAATCATGTAGTAAAGTTTTACATACTGAAGTTTGTTATCAGGTTTCCTCTATCAATCTCATATTTTCTAACTGTTTGTTTTCCTTCAGCATTCCCTCATCTATCCACACTCCGTGTGCATCTTTGAGGTGCACTTAAAAATCAATCTGCTGTTGCTGCTAAGGCTTCTCCGCTTCCATAATGAATAATTATCTACTCTGTCCTAAAATAATGTTTCTGTTAAGTAACTAAATTTAATTTCTGTAAAACTAGCATCTTTCTGCTTGCTATTCACTTTATGCTGCACAAATTCACCCCATTCTAATCTTGTTTATAACAACTCCTAGCCAATTATCTCATACCTTGCAATTCTCATGACAAATGTGACGACAAGAATGACGACTCTTTGTGAGTGAAAAGCACATGACAAACTACCTTATCACATCTGTCAAGCTGCCTATATTGGTGCATCAGTACAGGAAAGATACAGTCTACTATGAATTTTTATTTCTTTGTTTGTTTTAAAAGAAGCTGACTTTTTGACTGGGTAATTTTTATCAAAGTTCCTTGGAAAAAATTGTGCCCTATTCTGTGCAACAGACTGGGGGATAAAAGATATATTCCTACTTTTTGTATTGGCAGATACTATTATACTTTGCTTTGTTTTGAATACCAACACATTGGGATTATATTGAATATAGCATCTCCAGTTCCAAGATTACTGATAACAGATATAGGACTGCAAGTGAAAAAAAGCTCTACCTTAACGCTGATACAGTGCCATCTATTCATCATCTTGCCGACAATAAGTTCCCTAGTTTGGGGATCAAATCTACTTAATGTTTATGGTGGAAAATCTTGCATCTGGATATTTCATTTAGACAATATCTCTAAATTAAGTGAAACAAACAGAAATTAACTAGTTAACATACACTTTCCTCAGGCTAGAAACTCGAGAACTCTCAGGTTTCATTTATTTTTGTGCAGTTTAAGTGCAACAAAATAGACAAGTCACAAATTAGTTAACTCAAATATTCTATCAGGGAAGAGTCACTGATGTATTTGCAGATTTGCAATTTTTTCAGATTTTCTTTTTTCAAGATTACTATTCCATATTTTTTTAAAGCAATGGCCACAGAAAATGGAAGGGACTAACAGACCAGCTGTGATGGATTTACAGCTATATTAACTGTATATCATACAAGCATTTATTCAGTAAGATATAAAATTCCTGAAAATACTGTTTCTTTATGTGTATATAAATCAAAGTGTGTTGTCAAGACTCAAGAGAGAATTTGCAATTGCTTCTGCTACAGGCATTGCCCAAAAGTTGTTACACAGTTGTGGAGATGTTCCATACTGTGACAGATCTCCAGAGCCTCTTCTAGAGATGTGCAAAACCGAAATGACATCTTCACCTATCATTTTTAGTGAGTTGTGGAAATGTGTCAGGTTTTCAGGTCCTCATACTGTCATCATTGTTGAGCTTTTCCATTTTCACAAGGACAAAATGACAAGTACTGTTCCTGGGAGCAGAGATGAAACAGTGGTTGCAACAGGACTCAGACAACAACAGCGTAGTTTTTCACTTAGACTTTAGTGACTGGATGAAGTAAAGGAAGAATTATTTCTCTGCTGAAATGGGGAAAAATTGTCTCCTGCAAAATTAGACAGCTTATTTGCTTTCAAAAATTTTGTAGGTCAGAATACTTGTTACAGCCAATCCTGATCAGGTGATCCACTGAAGACTTTAAATTAAATAGGTAAGTAAATAAATAAATTTTAAAAATCATAGAATTTTCTGGGTTGGAAGGGACCCACAAGGATCATGAAGTCCAACTCTCAAGTGAATGGCTCATACAAGGGACTGAACCTGGCACTTTGGCTTTATTAGCACCAAGTTTTAACCAAAACTGAGCTATCTCAGAGTCGTGTCCATTAAAAAATCACTGTGACTATGAACTATCAAAAAAGCTTGGAGAAAATTATGAAATGCAAAGTTATTAATCCCCTACTATCCAATGTTCTCAGGAATCCTCATTAGCTTTAATGCAGATTAAGTACTGCAATATATTTCCTAGTACATACATTTGGTCTTCTGCAATTTTTGTGGATGGCTTTCCTTCTTCCTTTTGACTGTTTGAATGTCTGGGTTGCAGCACATCCAGACAGACTTTCATGACAAAGCAGTTCGTAACTGGATTTTCTGTGTCTGAAATCACCTAGTTTTAAATTTACCCAGGGCCTTGATCTGTTGTAGCAAATAATGTGATGCTAATGGGATTTGGATATTATGCTGATGTGAATATGGCTTGCAGACTCGTAGTCAAGATCCACAGAAACTTTTAAAACAACATTAAAAGTAACTGATGGTGATTTGGTCAGAAATTGAGACTAATTTTATTTTAAATATCCCAAGTTGAGTATAGGCAGGACATGGCTGAGATAGAAAGGTGACACATCTATGTGAAATTGGAACTCCATTCTATTTTGCACACAAGATTTCTTTTATGAAGCCCCAGTTTGTATCACAGGTTTTAGTTTGAAATTTGAGATCCATGCTGTATTGCATCTTCCACCAGGGACTACAAACTCCATTTGGTAATAAGATCTTTAGCCCTAACTTAATTACAGTATCTGAAAAGCTGACAGGGAATAAACATGACTAATGATTCTGATTTACTCTCATCTGCTCACCTATCCAGCAATCTCTCTGCACAGAACCTTGCAGGGTGATCACAATTGATGATGTTTACATGTCTGACATTAGAAATAACTATTGTAGCAAATCACATTTGTATCTGTGCAGTACTTTAAAATTGAGGTAAAAGTTGAAAATAAAATAACTGCGTTCAATTTAATCTGAATTTAAGGGGCAATTTCTCGCAAATTTCTCATTTTCAGAATAAGTGAAACATTTAATTCTCTTTGCAGATCTACAGAGTTGCAAATCCTGTTTTCAGAGATGTCCTGTTCATGACACACTTTAGCAAACAAAGCCCAACAAGAGGGAAAACAACTTAATTTGTTTTCAGATTTGCATTTATTGCCAGCTGCTGTCACTGTCAGATGGAGAGATTCAGGTACTTGAGAACACCAGCTTAGCGATCTTTCCTTGTTTTAAGAGACATGAATTTTATTCCTCCAATCTGCTTCTATTTAATCTAAGCAGAATTTGTCTCCAGTGAGTAACGGATGTTTTGAATTTCTCGTAATTAAAGAGTGTGTTTAAGCACATATTACACAATTTACATGTAGACTGAAAGTTTCAGTTGCCTGTGAAGTGACAACACAGAAACAAGGTTTGAAAAGCTAAATCATGATTCATTTCACTCTCTTTTTCTGTTCTGTTCTCAGCAGACCTCTCATATACCTCTTGATTCCTAACAAATTTGTCAGGCCTTTTTCTTATTCATGTATACATCACATATACATATTTATAAAATACATTTATATGAGTAGATATATGTATATATATGCACTCTATATTCAAATTGAAAATCCAAGTACATAAATATCAAATATTTAGAAGGGCTTATAAATTTAGGTTTATAAATTACTCTAGGCCGTCACAGTAATATACCATACAAATTTCTTCTCCACAATAAAGCAGCTGTCCCAACGATCACATGCTAAATTATGATTACAAGGCAATTACACTGGGAGCTTGTCACACACCTGAACATCAGGGATACTCTTCTATTATAGACCATCCTTCAAACATCAACCAGTGATGATCCTTGGGAGGCAAAGAATACAAATACAAACAGTATGCATTCATTGCTGTTAAAGGTATATACTATATACTATTTGTGCTCCAAAGATGCACACCATCCCTAAGGTGACTTCACTTACATGTAAGTGCATGACAAAGAAGAATTTTCATACAGTAAGTGAGTCAAAGACTTAAGCCCAAAAGTTTGCTGGATGTTTGCCAAAACTTCAGCATGATATTTTTAATTGCTTTTCATGAACCATCTAATTTGTTATGAAGAGTGACTTGTGTGCCTACACACATAAGAGACTGGTGCTATTTTAGGTAGTCTACTGAGACATCCTCATGACAAGGGCAGCTATAACACAATGTTCAAGAGAATTGTGCCTTTCTGAAACTGCAGCTTATAAAACCAGACATGATAACTAGGACATCTAAAATGCCACTGGACAGGTATGTTTAAAACAATTGAATCCCTCCTATTAAGCTTGTGAAACTTAGAGTCTTTCTTTGGAAATTAATGGTTGAACAGAAAGACTTTTTTAATTCATCACTCAACTTTCAACAGTTAAAGACCTTTGATGCAACAATATAAAATATGAATTACATTATCTTCTTTAAGCATTGAATATACATGGAAAGTGCTTGTAGCAGAAAAGACACCTAAAGAAGTAACCACTAAGAGAAGAAGAAAAAAATACCCTTTATCAAAATCTGCTAATCTCTTGCCCTTTTTCTGGCAGCAAGCCAGTGTTCAAAAAGTAAGGACAGCAGAATAGAATTGAGCAGTTAAAAGGTGAAACTTGTCAGAAAAATCTTAAACTCTGGTAACAGATAACTCTGGGCCAAAAAGTGGATGAACAGCATACCTTGGTATGTTCAAAATGATTTTCACATGCCTGTGTATGAAGAGGTACTGTAAAAGAGATCTGCAAATATTTCTAAAAGACTCTATAAAATCTGTTCAGTGCATCAAAGGATACATAGGAACAGAACACAAGTATGCAGAGGGTCTTACAGACTGACTTTAGCACTGATACAAAGATATATAGGGGATACTGACCATTCAGTAGGGGACAGGGCAGGGATAATAGAAACATAATTTCCTATCACATTCCCTAAAAATTAAAAGTAAAAAGGGAGGTTATAGGACGAGTTACACTACACTGCATTATATTAGCTGATTAACTGTTGATGTGGATATTTCTACTGTAAATGGTTAGTTCTGTCCAGGCAGAATTTTAAAGTTTTTACATCAAATAACAAGACTCAAATTACCTACAAAATGGTCTGACTTTTCTTGTTCTTCATAAAAATCATAAAAAATCCAAACATTATCCACAGAGAAATGAAAGGTGCTGATGTAGTCCTGTGCTTTAAGGTTTGTAACATTAGGGGCTTTCCCTTTACAGTCCTTTACAACATTTCACTTGTAGCACTGAAGTCTGCTTCAGACTTTGTAGTCTTTCACTGACATACCTCAAGGCACCTGTGGCAATACTTTTACCTTGTACTCCTAAATGGTCTCATCCTCATGGCCTCATGTCATCAAACTGCAAGACTGATATGGTGCTGGGTTTCTCATGAGAATAAATTATGACTGATTTTTAAGTCACCCTTTCTCCTCCCACTCTTCTTTCACCTCTCACTTTCTAGTTTTTTGTTTATATTTTTATGATCAGGAACATGTAGAGCTTAGTAGATAACGTAAGTAGACAATTACTATTTAAATATCCCAGAAAAAAACCCTTCCAGAAATACACATGCACAGAACAGTTAAATGAGTGCAACATCTGTACCTGATCATTATGAGGCACTCAGCAACATCAGCAGTAATGTGTAAGGAAAACCACCTGGGATACCAAGATGATCCTGCATAATCATGGTGGGAAGTGTTCAGAAGGAATATCTGAGGTGTTGGAGAAATTGATGGGAAGGAGAACCTTGCCTGGTGATATTCTGGTCTCTTCCTTTCCAGCTTTCCTCTTCTCTTTCTGTGTCTCACACACTTTCTTTTTTTTTTTTTAAATAATTTTTAAAATTTTATTTTCAAATAAAGTTTGTTTCTTTTTAGAAAATTGTACCACTAGTTAGCAAGCTCACAGGTAAGTCTGTTTGCTGAGCCTTTGTGCAATATAGAGAATTCTCCAGATCTTAAGAAACCTTCTACAAAACTCAGTAGACATGTATGTAGCATTTTTGGTATATCTGCTATTTTTGCCCATGTTTTGGTAATCTCAAGCATGAATAGTGGGGAAAAGATAAAAGATCAGTGAAGGAGTTTAAGCCTATGTAGCCCAGAAAGAAAAAAAGTATGAAAAATTCAGTATTAACTACACTTCTATAATTCTCTTGCAAAAGAATGAGTATTTGACTTGACAGAGGGAAACAGTTTGGCTTAAAAATCCTCAGGCATTTGTTACTACTTCAAAAGTTGATGCACATTTTCATATTCTATGTAGTAGAGATCCCAAAAGAACATATCTAAAGCTAGTCTAACCAATCCTCTTCAAATATCAATATTTCCCAGCAGAAGAAGACAAAAATTTAGAATCTCTCAGCAATCTAGTTGGAAACTAAAGCTTCCTTTAAAGAAATACAGAAACTCAAACAAAGAATTAACATCCTAAAAGGTTTATCACATCTTTCAAATAATGCAAGAGGTTCAACATTTTTTAGATAAATAGTTTGAGGAAACACAGAAGCACAAACAGTGCAGCCAAACATCAGCAAGTGCTGATCTAACTATCTAAATCTGAAAATGCAAAAACACATAGGTGAATATTTTCTTCAAATGGAAGGAAATGTAGCAGTTCACTAACTTCTTTAATTGCCTTCCATAAATATAACAAAACTGAGCCCTTTTCTATCCCATGTGACAGAGCTCTTGATAGAGACCAGCAAGTACTTCATATTAACCTCTGTCTCCTAAGCAAAGAAACTAGAATTAACATCAGTAGAATAAAACTTACAGAAATGAAAAATATTCTGGTACCTACAAATTCTTTATGTCACTTTTGTCCTTTCTTCAAATTTGGCTCATAGAGTTAATTGTGCTGAAATAAACATTAGCATAATGCCTAAGGACACAATTTTTTACCTGGCTATGGAGTGTTGGCAGCACAGACACTGAATCTAAACTGTAGAATAATTCATTAGGAAATACACAATAGCTGTGGCAAGATTTACTACAAATATGCTTGAAGTGTTTTTAAAAATTAATATTATGCTGCTATGCTTGGCTTAATTAGCTTTCTTCTTCATTTACAAAGCATATCTGTCTGGTTTATGAACTCAGTCTCTATTCCCCATTCTTGAAAACGTATTTAATTAAAGTTTTAACTACTGCATAAGTTTTAGAAACAGTAGAATGACTTTTATTACTATAAACCTAAATCCTTCTTTTAAATATGGTCATACCTACATATACTGTATCAGAAATACAACAAGATGCTCCATAATACTGCTGAATGCGCACACAATACTGCTACTTATAATTATATGTACCATCTATTTCCACTGTGTTGCATGTAGGCAATTTTGGTGGGTTTGCACAGAATGTTGCACAGGCAGTCAGATCATGATTAATTTAGTCAATCAGCAAGTCACTTCCCTGAAATCCATTAAAGGTCATCGTTTTTTTTTTCTGGTACATACCTATTTCTAACCTGTTCATTGATTTCCTCATCCATTATTCTATTTTATTCTATTCTATTCTATTCTATTCTATTCTATTCTATTCTATTCTATTCTATTCTATTCTATTCTATCTCTTTTAGAGATCCATCACTTTTTAGACTCCCACCTCTACTAGTAGGTGGCTATTCTTTGGTTTTCAATTATAGCAAATCCTATCACAATCTTTTTCAGCATTTATCATTTCCTCCCATTCATGCTGTAATAAATTATTAAATACTAATTTAATTTTGCTATATATACAAAATAGAAACCTAGTCATTAGAAATTCTATCTGGGATATACCTAAAATTCTAGAAATGTATGACATGCTGTTTATCATAATCTTTCTTTCGGCTTCATATTAAAAACTTCATGGCATAATGGTCAGTGAGCAGAAATTATTTGTGCAGTCACTGCCAACAGACTACAGTAAAGCGGAAAATATTTTTGGCCTACCTATGCACAGATGCTGAAGATCCCACATAATGACTTTTTACCCATTATACCCAAAATACACTACAGTTTCATCACACAATTTACTCCAGAGAAGCAGAATGTCAACAATAGTCAGTTCCACAATAATGAAAAAAGATAATAGTAATTTTCCCTCCAATTCTCATTTGAATCTCATAACCACTGGGGTGATCAATTTCAAAACCTTATTAGTTCTACTGTTGCGAGCTATTCAGAACCTCATTTCGAGATCGGTGGACCTCATTTCTAGGTTTGCAGTACAAAACTATAGAGGCAATCGTTTTAAATGGACATTTGCAATTAATATTCCTGTCAACATATATTTGTAATTTTTATATAATAACAAACACAATAATGTCAAAATTTTCAGTTAAAACATGGCCAATTATTGTATATAGCTGACATACTGTGCTATAAAATACACACTGGCACTAAAAAACTGTCAGGCTGTAAATCTAATGAAGAAAGGAAGCAAACAAATGGGAAATTTCACATTATTTTTCTAAGTTATAAAAAAGAAAGGGCAATAAAGCATCATCAGTTCCTTCCGTGTAGAATTGTGTATTCATTACTCCACTCAACGCAAAATATGAAATGCATAAAATCAATTTTGAAGAGGTGACCTTTTTTTGTATTCTTTACATAAATTTTTATCCGAAGAAATGTGGTTTTCTTATATATCCCCCAAAAATGTTTTAACCAGATTTTCATTTCAACTAAATTGGCTTGTTTGTCTTAACTTTAACAGAGCTAAGAGACTTCATACCAGCTGAGGCTCTGATCCTATGAGAGTATGTTCAGATGAACACAAATGGCAGTGTCAGTGCATTTTAAGAAGTTACTGTGCTTCTGCTGGAGTTGGTAAGCAGACATGTGGTCCCTGTCAGCTCATTGCAATGACAAGTACTTGGTGTTCACTTAAGCTGTCATCAGCAGTTCCAAAAGGGAGCCCAGGTGAAAGCATTGGAAAGATGAGCATTTAAGAACACTGGAGGCAAGCTATGTTTTGGGGTTTTTTTTTATGTACAGCATTAAAAGTGATGCAGCTGCTGTTGTTTCCCTACCCATGTATGGAGATGGAAATTAATCTTACTGGAGTGGTAGCATGCACATGATCAGCTTAAATGAATCACATGAGGGAACAGTATCTCCAACTGTGAGGGATGGAAAGCAGAAGGGAAGAGAGAGTTTGTGGGTGTATGTGTGTGTAGAAGTGGAAGGGGACCAAAGAAAAGCAATACCTTTTAAAAACCACTACCTCAATCATTTGCAGTTACCTGACCATTGCTTGATTTGCAACAAAAAGAAAGTCTGCTTAAATTTTTCTTCAAAGGAGACAAGACAAAAGAATTCAGACAAAAGCAAAACAAACAAACAAAACCCCTCTGCCCACAAAAAGTCATAATTTTGGATTCTGAAGCTATAATAATGATGCAGATAATGAAGCAACCCCACACTGAGACTATTTTGCAAGATAGTTTTCTACTCATTGGTAGGTGGATACAACTCTTTCACTGTATAATTGGCTGAGTTAATATAATATAAATATATTCAAGTATGATAGAAAGAGGAATTTTGCACCACCATTGCAATGAAATAACCAGTAAGATTTATTTACATTATTCAGAGTAGACTCTTCTGTTTCAGCATGTTCTCCTTCAATTTGCAAACATAGAAATATCCCTGATCCTAATACAGCTCAAGCTAATAAAAATTGTAGTTTCAATTTACAGGAGGAAAGTGCATGAATTTCCAGGTTTTGACCTTGTTTGCCTTCCATTACACCTAGAAAAATCTGTGCTGACAAATACATGAACTTATTGTTCATTTTCTGAGCTGAGGAGCCCAGGGAGCTCAGTTAATATCTGTTCCACAAGATTCTTATATAAGCATAAGCCTACAACATCTTTCATCCTGACTTCCCCATCTATAAAAGGAGTTTAATACTATTTCCTTCCTCCTACCCCAATCTTTGTTCTTGTCACTGAAAGCTTTCAATGCAATATAAGTAAATGAGCACAAGAGTTGAAATGGAGCTCAGGTCCAGGAACTACTTCAGCAGACATCTAAACGCTAAGATGAAGTTCTAAATTGTTCAGGACAAAGAGCATTTTTACAAAACACACCCTTTATTCTGATGCTTAAGTATGGATTTCAGTGCCAAATTTCAGACCACCAATGACATTTATTTTTATAGGTGAGAAAGCAAAAAGAAAGTAATTTTTTTACATTAAAATACATGAAGGCATTTTATTAACCAATGTTTTTCAACATGTTAATACATTTTATTTGCTTTTTCAAAAATCTTCGTAAAGACAACCCATTGGGTTGATTATACTTGAATGTATGTCTTTTCTAACCATCTGATGTCTTGGCAGAAAATCAACTTTTAGTGAAACAGAAATCAAATGTGCTTCTTTAAAGAAAAATGTCTGCAAAAGACATGGTCTCTTGAATGAGATAAATACATAGCATTTGTTTAAACTTCTACCAAAGTAACATATTTGAAAATTATTATTTGATATCATAGAATGGTTCAAGTTGCAGGGGTCCTCAGGAGGTCTCTTGTGTAAACTCCAGTGTTAGCAAACTCCAGTTAGTAAACTCTAGTGTTAGCTACCAGATCACTTACTGAGAGCTTTATCCAGTTGGGTCTTGCACACATCCAAGGATGGAGACCACAGCTTCTCTGGCAACAGCCCCATTGCCTGACCATCCTCACAGACAAAATTTTCTTTTACCTGCTCTGAATCTCTGTGCCCATTGCACCACTAGGCCAAACTCCATCTTCATGCAAACATCCCCATAGGTACAGGGAGGCTTTCTGCTAGGTCATGTGTGTGTATCACAGCCCTGTTCATAATGTTTGTGTTAAAAACTTATCAAAAGGCTTCAAGATCCTAGAAAATAATTTTGTAGAAAATAAAGGCCTGCCTAACAGCAATATTATCCATTCTTACATTGGTCTCTACTGAGTGTCCAGCACATGGAAACCAGTCAGGAAAAGTAAACTGATGACCAGAGCTCTGCTGGATATTTGCACTGCAGAGAACTTCACTGTTGACCAACAGTGCGATAAACCAGCAAAAGTTTTATGTTCCAGGTACTGGTGTAAGCACAGCCTGGACAGGCCATGGTACTTCAACAATGCTTTTCCCCACTCCTCTCCCAGATTTCTGTTTTCCCTCCTTGCAGTTTTCAATAAAGTGCTTGCCAGCCTCTTTTCTCTTAATTCTATAATATATATTAGCACAAGACAGAATGGTACTTTACACAGCTACAGCTAATGCTGGCAATAAGTGTCTGCAGAATATACTAGATTATACTTCACAGTAACCAGGGGCTGCATAACTATGGGGATTTCTTGAAAGCCATGAGAGATGTTACTCTAAGGTGCCTATAGAGCATTAAAAAACTTCCCCACTGTTTATTACTCTGGCAGATTAAAACAGTCTTTGAACACTACTGAGACTCGTTATGCACAGTGTTCACAGATATGCCATCTTGAAAGAGATGCTGCTTTTTGCATTTTTAAAGTGTTGCTTCTCTAATTAAATTAAAAAAAATAAAAAAACCCTTTTTGCCTCCTGTAGATGCAGCTGTCATTTGTGTCTTGGCTCAGGTGCACACTAATAGAGAATAGCCTAGTACATATTGCAAACTGCAATTGCATACTCAATTTTTAGTACTTTTGGGCATAGTTTGAACAGTAACTGTGAAAACTAGGGTTATCGATGGTCTCTCTTTTATTATCTCTTAGTGTTGCCCAAATCAAACCACCTTACTTCAGAGGTAATAGAATATGTTACTTTTTTTTTTCTATAAGCTAACACTGCAAATTCAGTACAATCTCAGAGAATCCTATTATTATCTTTTTGTCCTTTAATATTAAGATTTCCAGAAGTCACACAGAAGTCTACACTGCAACTCTATTGCTTTCAGTGAATTTTGACAAAGGAAACAAACTGAAATGTCAGAAAAATTATACTGGGAATACACAATCAGTTAACAATCACACTGTTGCTATATGTACTGTTAAGAAGAAAATATGTCTATAGAGTGTTATAGATATTGAAGGAATGTAAAGAAGTAAATATGGCTATAATATTAACACACATTCTGGTGGGGGGTAGGGAAGGTAAGGAACTAGTCTGGAAAACTATGGGGTTTTTTGCACTCCATATATTTCCCTTTCTGGGGAGAAAAAACTGCATTTTTTCCTGAAATTCAACTTTCTGTTCCTATTCTTTCCATCTCTTCACGCACCTTCCTCAAATATTAGGCAACCAATCTAATGCAAAGAAAAAAAATTCTTTGTATTTTATGAGTATGAAGAATGCCAAATTTCAGAAATCGAGATTTTCAGACCTTCATTACTGGGCCTAAAAATCTACAGAACCTTGGAAATTCATTATGGACACAGAAAATCTTCATCCTACATTTGTCAAATTGTTTATCTACATTAAAGATGCTACACCAATACACATTTCCCTCATTCGCATTTACAGAAATGGAATCCTGTCAGGCAATAACTCTGCATATGGAAATGGAATCAAAATCAATGCAAACGCCATTTAGGAGACTTGCAAGGATCAATCAATGCTAAAGACTCATGACAGAGCAGTATAGCTGGAATCTAAAAAAATCCCATCAGTACCTAACAGTAAGTAATGCAAAATAAACTACATAATACCTATGAGTATTCTGGGCACATGGACACAAAATAAGAATATTTTGGAAGTCAAAATGTTTTTCATGGAGGGCATTTTGACTGCAGCTTGTCCTTTAGATATATAAAGTGAAGAGACAGAACAATATGAAAAATACAATTAGTTAGTTAAAATGAAAAATGTTCCACAAATTCTAATCTTTACAGATAGTGATGTGTATCTGTAGAGTACAATCTGTTCTCATTTCTGCCGATTCCACTATCACTCCTGTCAATGTGGGTCTGACAACTCACAGATTTTTATTTTATTATTTTTTTATTTTGTTCATAACCCAAAGGTAGAGACAGTGGACTTTGCTGAAGAAGAGAATGGGACACAACTATAAATGCACCCTGTGTATCATCAACAACTGTGATTTCTTCTCTTTTAATGTGTTTTACTGGTAATCCATTTTCATATTCCTATTCTATATTTCCTATTCTAACTTTGAGCCATTGCAAGCAGTACCTTACCACATCACCCATACCTCAGAATAGTTACTAGACATCCATGTGCAGTGGGAAAAGAGAAGAACAAAAACACTCACACTACAGCACTAGTGAACAAAAAATTGTTTCTGTGTGATTAAATTGCAAAGGTCTGCATGCAATTCCTGGCAGGTGATTACCTTGAAGATGTTATGTCAATAGGAACATTCTTGTGTTACAACACTGTCAAAGTCTGTGTGTTTTTTTGAAAGCTGTTCTGCTTCCTAGAAGCAAGCATTATTTTCTTAATATAATCTAACACGAGTTGCTATTAAGTAGTAAAGTCTCTGCAGGAAGACAGATGTTTTGTTGGACAACTATTCTTGGACCTTGATGAAAAAAACTGGCAGCTACAACAGTCATGAAATTGAGTTTGTTCAGTATTTTAAAAAAAAACACAAAAACCACACAAAACCCACAAAAGCCTTGTTCATCATCCTTTTCATACTGAAGGGATACTGAATGCCGCTGACCCTCTGAGTCTGAACCTAAAAGGATTCTCCAACAAGTGGGCAGAATGACCAGACTTTGCTTATATTTTAAGAAAGCATGGAATCTTAGACTGGAAGACACATAACAGCCTACATGAACTTGACAACTGAAGTTATACTGTGATTCCTGTATTTGATAGATACTGGTGGACTTTATTCCTATTAATTCTCTATCTTTTTGAAACCCCTTTATATATCTTCCCTTCCTAACTTCCTATGGCAATAGTTTCTCCACCTTAATGATAAATCTTGTAGTAAAAGTTGAAAAGTTACTGTTGAAAAGTTGATTTGGACATAGAGCCCAATAATATAATGAACTATCTCTGCATTGCCATGCTTTGAGAAACAAGAAGTATTTCCTTATACACATCTTCAGAGCAATTTCACGAGGTGCAACATTTAAACACAACGGCATTTTGCTGAACCATTCAATTCAGAACACTAACTCCTAAATAGTCTAACAATATCCCTGGACCAAAGTTTTTAAAGGGTTACTCTTCCTAGAGGCTTACAAATCATTCTTAACCCAGGTACAGTATTTAGAAACAAACAATTAGATGAAAGAAACATAACCGGCACATCAAGCTCCTGCAAACCCATGCAACTGTGACAGGAGGAAAATAAATTAGTTCAGCAAGGTACTGAACAGACAATTTCAAATGTTACTAGCTTAATCCCAATTTTGATTTCCTTTGCATAAACCTTCATTTATTTGTGTTACTGAAAGCATACCATAACTCGTCTGTCATAGAAAACTATAGATTTTTGAATTTCCACCAAAGCACATAAGATAAATGAGTTTTAATAAATTTAATTTCAGTTTATTACAAGTGTTTTATAATACCAACATTAATTTTTAACAAATTAGTTTAAACTGACTTTTAAAATAAGGCCTCCTTTGGAGGAGTTATCATTTAAACAGTCTTCAGGAACCATTGTAATGATTTCCAACTTAAAATTATTTCTCCTGTGAAGCCACAGAAGACAAAACAAATCCTGATCTATGAGAGCTACACTTTGCAATATTGTCTATATATGAGTTGACTCATTGTCAAGGGCTAAATGGTCATTTTCTAACCGTTCTTTAAATTCTTCCAAAGAGGAAGTTCTAATAGCTTATCCAAATTAAATTATCTGTCATAGGTTTGTGACATGTACTATGCTTGGGGATTTACAAGACACTACCAAACTCACTTCACTTGCACTAGCAAGTAGGCTAGAAACAAGAATAGAAAATTGAAATGCCAGAATTTTCATTTCAGTAGGTTTGTAGCATTTTTCAATGCTTCAAAGCATATTTCAAAAGGTAAAGTACTATGTAGACCATAATGCCTGACTACCTTAAAAATAAAAAATGAAAGGCCAAAATGGGCCTATTATAGATCTTTCACTGGCACTCCTTTATAAAAACTATAAGTCAGTCATTATTGGTTTTAAAATGTCACAATTTTTATCTTATTAAATGCTTCTAGAAATGAAGATTTGAAAAATGGGATTTTTCCTGCCATGGAGTCATTACACGTGAACTCAAGTTTAAATATAAGGAACCTTCCCTATGACATTAATGACTCTGCCTATTTATCTTTCATTACTTTCAATAATAAACAAACACTGAAATTCTAACCTTAATTGATAACATGGAAAAAACACCTTCTTGTGATATATTATCCCTAGACATGCTCTAACTAGATCAAAGATAGTTCTTTCAGCTATGAAAGCACAACTGCAAAATCACAGACCATATTGCCTACACTGTTCTTATCTCAACCCATGCCCAGACTGTTTATCATGATTTAACCACATCTGGCAACTAAATGTTATGTAACTACTTGCTTAGTCCAGCCCACTCTCACCTGCAGTGAGGGGGAAAATTCGAAAGAAATGGTAAACCTCATGGGTTGAGAAAGAACAGTGTAATAATGGAAACAAAATATAATACTAATAACAGCAACAATTAACAAAATTATAATTATTATTATTATCATCATCATTAAAAGGAGAGAGAGAGAGGAATAAAACGCAAGACATGCAGTTATAGCAAAAAGCTCTGGGACAACTTGCATGTGTCCAAATTAAAAAATACACATCTTAATTACTGAGATTAGTATTTCTGTCAGTAAATTCATCTAACATGTTTTATCACAGACAAACGAGGATCATTGTACAGTCCTCTGTGTCCATGAGTGATTCACTAACCTACAGGTTATCAGTATTCTGCAGGCACTCTCACAGCCATTATGCACCACGCCTTTGTCCATTTGGCCAAGAACACCCACAAAAGCTAATGAAAATTCATAGTCTTAAGGAGTTTGGATGTACAGCATAGTTAATTTCCTAGACCTGCAATTTATTAAGTTGTTATTAAATGTCCTTTTAATATCAAAATCTATATTCAGTTTCAAAAATGAAGGTAAATATGTTAATAATATAGAACTGTGTAAAGTAACACTTGAAGTTGCCTTATATTGATAGCTATTTCTGAGTGTGCTATAGCAATGAATGAGGAATACTGCATCAAGAATACCATTCTTATCACTTACATTAATTACAGCTCTAATATAAACTGCACCATGGAATAAGTACCTACTTAAGGACAGAGGTCAATAAAAGACACCACACAGTAGCACACACATTACTCCTATGTTTCAGTTCTTTAAAGTGACAGCTAGCTTTAGCTGTAGATGTCTACAGTTTTTAGGCATCTTCTTAAGTGCCTCCTATGTAAGACATTTTGCTTCAACAGAGAGATAGCTATTTTGTTTTCTCAAATTGTGATGATTCTGAATTTTTCAAGGAATCAAAAATTACATTGGCTGCAAGAGGAAAAAGAAAAAAACCAACAAACATAGACATATTCCGCAGTGCCTATGTTATTAACCAGGGCTCACTGGGACCACACTCAAACCCTTGATTTGAATTGCAGCTGTCAATTACTTCTTAAGTATTCACTACACCAGAGCAAGAACCATTATCTTAATGAATTGAGTCACAGTCTGCCATATTGTCTGAGATCTCCCAGAGTCATTCACATCTTAGTATGGGAAACTAGGGATTTATCCTCCCAGCTCTATGCCAATTCAATTTTGTGCTTGGGAAAAAGAAACTTTTTCAAGCAAACATTTTCTCTGAAATAATACCATTCTCACAAAAACTTTATATTTACATCTACTGGTAATTTATTTCCACCCAGCCCCAGTACGAAGGTCTATCTGTCAGAGTAAACCAAGTCTTGAAGTACTCTAGAGTCTACTCTTGCTACAATGATGGTATTTTTTTTCTGATAGAGTAAGTTACACAAAATCAGTTCCACATATTCCCTACAGATTCCTATACACTGTGCAAAGACAGTCATTTATGAGGGTTTTTTGTCTTAAAAATAATAATAATTAAAAAATAAATAAAATATAAAATGTAAATCCAACCAAACAACAAAAACCTGGAACAAACAAATAAAGAAAGAAAAGCCTAAAACCCACTCTATTTTATTTGTCCATCTCAGCATGAAGAAGTAGTTGCAGTTTGCAAATGAAAAATCACAGGCCTATAATCTTTTTCAGAAATGCTGTACAATCATCTGTCTTGATTTGTGACAGATATTCTCCAAAACCACCATTATTTGTGCCCATGTACCTTTCACGAGAGAGTGAATAGTTTTGTGTAGCATTTCTCCTCTCATTAAAAGGGAGACAGGTACAATGCTGACATCCTTGTTAAGGATAGATAGAAAGAAAATGCTAGAAAGTTCTCATTGTCTAGGATACTGATTTAAAATACACTGAAAGTTGCAGTCTTCCTATAAAGACTCAGAGACTAAGCCTTAAAATACTTACTTGATAATGTCTCCTTCAAGTGCAATCACTCGTTTAATGATCTTCTGTTCAGGATTCCTAGGAGACCTGACACAGGGGATGAAGTTACACAATCAGTAACATTCCCATTGTTTTAAGACAATGAAAAGAAATTCCACAAAGAAATAGACACTATGAAAGTCATTAGGAGATTCCATGTTCTCCTTGATATAGTATCAATCATTATGTTCCATGCTGAAGTGAAGCTACTGTAATTATTTTCATTGTAAACCATCATTGAAAAGCAGATGCTGAAAAATGACCTGCTTACAAACACCACAGTAATCAACTTACCTTTCATCAGGAAAAATACACATTAAAAGCAGAACATCCCACTATCAATGAGGTGGGTACCTTTGTAAATAGATTACTGTATTTAAACATTTATGTCATTCACCCACTTCGGGGAAAAAAAAAATCTCTCTATGTTATATTAATACCTATCACTATTTTAAGTGAACCTTACCTAGGGAATTGTGGAAATTTAAAAAAAAAAAAAGTTGTAAAACTTTCTGAAAGTTTCAGCTTTGTCCAACGCTTCTTAATTCATTAGCATATTTTCACTTATTTTCCCATAAGCATCTTTTATTGACTTGATTCTGATATATATTACATAATATTATGAGAAAGCAGAACTGAACTTGTATGTCCAGCCTGAATGCTCCAACTTCCTGGATGTATATTGATAGACAGGACTATTAAAAGTGTTATTCTACTGTAGTTTTGACAGGTTTATGTAGATATATGTGACGTGCACCACAAATTTTCTTTCTTTTCTACATACTTTATCTTTTTTCATTCTTCAATTTTAATTGTTCACCTATGCAAACTTGTGGTGGTTTAGTTTTCTTGGTTTTGGTCTAGGCCTTCCCTTGTAACAGGGTTATAACTAAGAAATTATTCCACACTATTCCTTCACGTAATCAGGTATATATAAGAAAAGAAGTGGAGGTTCCTCGCTCTCTTCCTTTTGGGTGCTTAGAAGACAGCAGGTCTCAGTGTGTTGACCTCTCTTATCTGTATGAGCTGAGGCCTAATCTGAGATCTGTTGTCCAAAAGCCGCCTGGAGGTGGAGATTTTCTGCTGATTCCTTGAGGGAAGTTTGGTGAGAGTTTATTGTGTTAGTTACTTTATTGAGCTATTCCCTGAGTTTTAGAGTTTGTTTTGTTTAATTTTTAGCCATTTTTTCCTTTTTCCCTTTCCCTTTCCCCCTTTTCCTCTTTGGTGTCATTTGGGATTCTTGTTCTGTATATTCACAGTGTTTAATTGTATATAACTGTAATACCTTTGGTACATTTTTTTCTCTCTCTCAAGAGGGGGGAATCTGTGTGGCCAATGGCTGGGTTTGGCAGGGAGCCAACCCAAACCTCCACAAAACTTTTTTTCATGTTATTTAAAAATATTTTTTTATTTCTCCTTGTGCATAGAAAAGTCAGTGAAGGAACAAACTGTTTTGATTGTCTGCTGATGCTTGGGTTCTGCCTATTAGACTCCAAGTACAGTCTGCTAGACATGCAGTTGACAGAGATTTATATTACAGTTTTCATGGCTAAAACCATTGGCCATGCCATCCTCACAACAGACCAGTGTCTTTGAGCTCATCTCTGGTCAACTGGTAGCACACTAAGATTACATTTCCTTAGAAAGCAAAGTTGAGATGAGTCTGGATGAAAAGCTTACCCATGCTGTGGCATGACTAAAGGCATTTGAGGTTCACTTCCAATTCCAAACATTTAAAAGATAAATGGTTTCAGACTTAGTTTGTTTTGTTTGTTTGTTTATAATATCAGGCCAAAAATGTACTCCAAACATTTTAAATTAAGTTTGAGGTTCTTGGGTTTTCTTGTGTGTGTGTGTGCATACCAATACCTTTGAAATAAATTTATCTTTCAAAGTAATGAAATAAAATCCAAGAAGCCTAATTTTGACTTTCAAAGTTTCTCTTTACAGTTTACAAAGCCTGTAAACCTTATTTTCACCAAGCAGCAGGGAGCAAAGAACGTGAATAAAGACCATACTTTGATTCCTTAGTTATCACTGGAATTTTCAAATCATTACATAATTCACAGTAATATTTTATTTAGTATTAATATTACCTGAACAATTGTGTTTTGCCATTCAGTCTTGCCTTTCATGTTCTTTCGCAGGCTGAGAATACACATTTTCATAATATTTTACATGTCAGTCTTGGGAGGAATTAGTCAAGTTTTAGATGTTCATACAATTTAAGTATATGGAATACCAGCAGCACTTTCTGATGCTGCTCCCTAGCTGGATTCAGTGAGCACTTATCTGAGCATTGTTCACATCTTATTCTCAACCAGAGTACAGTCTAAAAAAAGACAACACACCTTTATTACAAGCTGTCAAAAATTATTTTTTTTAAAAAGTCACTTTAGTGTTAATTGATTTAATTTTTAATTCATTTAAGCTCAGATTGTAATATTTTCATGTAAAATTTAAGAAATGGAAATTATATATTTAATGTATGTGATGAACTGTACATTTCTTAAAGGTTGAATGAAAACAAACATTATGTTTGGTCTTCCAGAATTTGGTTCTGTGATTTAACACATTACTTTCAAAGGTTCCTTGAAACTTCCCACATAAGCATTTCCACTTCATTCATGTGTAGATATATATATATATATATTTAGTAATGCAATTATCAATGTCTCCCTTAACTTTACTTTCTTGTGCAAAAAAATTCTAATGACCTTGAGTAAACGTCACTCTAAATCTGAGGTATGTGTAGTTATTCTAAGGGTTGCTGCAGGATTGCCAAGAGGTGAGAAGAATGTTTTATTCAAGTGACAGTGTGTGAACAGGAGGTAAGAGATACTGGTTCTAAAGCAATGGATATTGATGCCCTCCTGAACAGTGTATAGCATAACATTGGAAATTCATTGAACAAATTAAACAAGGAAAGAGGGGGGGTGGGGGGGAAAGGCCCAAATATTGTAACCAGTAATATTTGGATGAGGTAACAAGCAATAACCTTTGAAAATAGGAGTCATTCAAAACAGAAGGACACAGAAAATATTACACTATTTTTTCATTGTTCTTATATAAAAGGTCATATTCAGTCATGTTCAAGTGATATTGTGTGGGAGGATATGAGAACCTTACACACAACGAATGTATCTTGTCTCCAAAGGATGGCATTGAGAAGATATGTATATCATTAATACGATTCCATATGAATTAAAGCAACCATCCATACATTTTCCAGTCAGATACGTATCTGATGCTTCACAGGTCAGTCACCATTGACCATTTTCTAAATCAGCTTCTCAAACACTTGAGCTTAGATTTTTCTCAGTAAAAACAGTTTCTCATGTGCATACAACCATTTTTGACCAGGCATGAATTAGGGACAGCAGTACAAGTACAAACAGTTGTCATTACTATGAAAAACCTCAAGCACATTGCAAATATTCATGCACAAGTAGCTGTTAGCAGCACATCAGGAATACACGAGGAAAAACAGCTCTAAAAGTAAATGCACTTCTTAAATGTAGATTGAGTTCTACTTCCCTTACATCACTTTTCCTTTTTCCATGAAGAAAAGTGGAAAACAAACAAGTCTAGCAGTTTGCCCCTTAAGCCATCAAGTCTGATGATAACTCAGCGTTACCAATTTCTCTTTAAACAACTCTGATCAAGGACCTCAGGAGAGTGCCCACTGTATAATATAAAAAGAAAGCAATGGCATGTGTAGCATCCAAGACTGATAAATATTTTTGATTTCACCTGTAAAAACAATCTTTTAAACTTCAACTACAGATCACCTGATGGCTAGCTGCAAATAACAGAACAAAGAGCCACATCTTTATCTGAAATACCTTCTGACAATGGAACAATTCACTCTGCCCTAGCAACAATTTCTAATTTGTTCCAGCCTTTCAGTTTATGCACAGTGCAATGCAGAAATTTCAGCCTCATGCACAAAGACATGAAATTTGACATCAAAATCCAGATTCACTGTTTTAAGATAAACAATTTACCAAGGGAAAAAAATAGACATTTGGTATATATTTGTTTGTGGTTTCCCAAATGCAGTTTTAGCAACTTGCCATAAGCAACCTGCCACAAAAACCTGCATGTTTGTCTTATTCTGTATTGACTCTCAGCTGTATAATCCTCATCCACACCCAGCTTTCATTTAAAATTAATCAACAATTCCAAAAGAAAAATAAATGTCTATATCATAAGGAGATCATTAACTTGGAATTGATGCCTCTCACATTTGGTCACTTGTTTGAAAAGAACTGAGAGAGAAAGGTTAAGTAGAGGTGAAGGTAGATCATCCCAGTGACCAGGGCAGATTCAAATTCCTTATTCACTCTCAGGGAGTACTTGAAGAGACAATGTTATCATTAAGGTATAGCCAAAAACACGGTCTGAAATAAACTAATAATTTCATAAGCAGAGGTATTTTCCCTAGGAGGGATAGAAAAACAACTGAATCACTCTTAAAAAGTGACACTTTTTCCTATTTAAGGAAAGCACTGTTGGCTTTGAATCATAGACTCATAGAATATCCTGAGCTGGAAGGGACCCATCAAGATCATTGAGTCCAACCCCTGGCCCTACACAGGACACCCAAGAATCACATCATGTGCCCAAAAGTGTTGTACAAGTGCCTCTTGAACTCTGCCAGGTCAATTCCCTGGGGAGCCAGTCCAGTGCCCAATCACCCACTAGGTCAAAAATATTTTCTGATATCTAAACTAAATCTTCCCTGACTCAGCTTCATGCTGTTTCCAGAAGTCCTGTCACTAGTCATGAGAGTGAAGAGATCGGTACTTGCCCCTTTGCTTCCCCCCACGAGGATGTTGGCCACAGTGAGGTCTCCTCAGTATCCTCTTCTCCAGGCTGAACAAACCAAGTGACCTCAGCCACTCATATGGCTTTCCCTTCAGACCCTTCACCATCTTCATTGCCCTCCTTTTGATGCTTTCCAATAGCTTAATGTCTTTCTTATATTGTGGTGCCCAAAACTGCACAACACTCAAGGTGAGGCTGCCCCAGTGCACTGCAGAGTGGGACAATCCCCTCCCTCGCCCGGCTGACGATGCTTTGCCTGATGCCCCCCAGGACACAGTTGGCCCTTCTAGCTGCACTGTTGACTCATATTCAAGGCCTTCCATGTCCCTTTCCAGAGTGCTGCTCTCCAGCCTCTCACTCCCTAATCTATACACGCAAACAGAGATGCCCCATCCCAGGTGTGGAATCTGGCACTTTCCCTTGTTAAACTTCATAGAGTTGGTGATTGCCCATCTCTCTAATTTGTTGAGGTCTCTTTGCCCTCGAGGGAGTCAAAGCTCCTCCCAGTTTATTATTGTTCATAAACTTACTTAATATCCCTTCAAGTTCTGTGTCCAAGTTGGTAATGAAGACATTGAAGGGAACTGGGCCAAGGACGGAGCCCTGCAGTGACCAGTCAGCAGCCTGATGTTACCCCATTCACTATAACTCTTTATCTCCTTCTTAAGACATTTGGGGATCCAGAAAATAGCTACAGTAATAAAAATATAGATGGAGCCCAGCATAAATGGCACTAATATACCTACAGAATTGAAAACCTCAAAGTACAGTTTTGGAGGCTTTACTTGAAAAGCATGCTTGGAGGAAGAGGCAAGAGAGACAATAGAGCTATCTCACCCTTATTTCCCATTACTCATCCTCGCTTCCTGTTGTCAGAACAGTAGATTATGGTCAAACTCTGCACAATAGAAACTATGTAGCAACATCCATTCTTTCATTCCTCCCAATACCATAGTTATAATAAACCAGATCCAACATAGCTGACTCTAAATGTTGTATAAGAATGGAAATTTACTTAATATGTTAGTACATATTTTCTAAAGTGAAACATACATAATCTGCTTGTCTAACTTTTTCCCAGTCCATAACTTTATCTAAATGTCATACTTCTTTATGCAGATAATGAATCTCATAATAAACATAAGCATCACAGATTCTGAGACAATTCATATATTGTGGAAAATAATATGCAATATAATAGAAAAAATTGTTCATACTTATTTTATTCTCTTTTTTTTTGCTACCACTCCTGTTGTCAATTTCTTTTATACAGATTTGCTGCACTACATATATCCAATAACATGTAAGCAAGTTTAGTATTTGTGTTCAGTTAGGACCATCAGTACAGGAAAGGTATTCACAACTGGAAAAAGTTACAGACCACCAAACTAATAGTAACAGAAGAGCATTGTAACAGCAGCAGCTAAGGAAATTTCGTTTGTGCAAATCAGAGACAGCACAAAGGGTTCAAATGGTATTGTAAACTATCTACTTAGTGATTAGGAATTCAGAATTTTTGAAAAACCACATAGCAGGAGAAGATTAGCAAAAAACATGAGCTGAAGTGAGGGAAATTCCAGATGGATACCAGAAAAATTTTCACACTCCATGTGGTTAACAAGTGGTGCAGGTTGCCTTAAGAGACTAGAAATTGCAGAGGTACTCAGAGCTCAACTGCACACAGCTCTGGACAGCCTGACCCACCTTCTGAGTTTAACCTGCCTTGAGTGGTTGGTAGAACTAGATAAACACCAGAGATGCCTTACCACATAAATTCACTTTCACTTCTACAACCTCTAGTCTTATTCAAAGCTATGATGAATCAGGATATTAATACTGTCAAATACAAAATAATTTGTCTGGGATGAAAACTGATGCTAGAGAAGACTATACTGATCACCTTAATTAACAGTTGTAGCCTGCAAATTTCTTTCTTTTCTGTGTTTTTTCTGTCTTCCAATTTTATGCCTTCTCCTTCAAGGCAGAGAAACCCTCAAAATTATATTTCTTCTTCATGCAGACAGATTCAGGTACAACAGTCCTTCTTAAATTTCTCTTGGATTCATCAGCTAGAATGTCTTAAACGTCTTTGCACACAGTTTTCCCATTCTGGGACTACTTTTTTTACCTTGTTTCCAATTCCTTCAACATTTCTATTTATTTCTTGGCACACATGGGAACCTAGTATTATTCAGCTTGGATTATTACTATGCTTAATAATATAGTGGAGTAACCTGGCTTTATTTGTTGGTTTAATACAAAATTTCTTTCCAATTTCATAATATTCCACTTATTTTTGTATAGTCAGTCAAAAAGCTCATCCTTTTCATTCTAGGAGCTGGTGTTGAAAGGATACAAAAAGTGACAATTAAACCTTCTCTGTTAGTAAACTACTTGCTAAAACAACTAAACCATGAAGTTTTGATTACTACTTTCACGTCATTCTCTAAAGTATGTTTGTGAACACTAACCATGTGATTCGAGTCATTATATAATGACATGGTATCTTGTCTATCTCCACATTGCTTGCACACTTAGCCAATGATTATGAAGAAAATTGACAAAACCTAGCTTTGGATGATACAGCAATCTGCTGGAAATATTACCATTGACAAATGTGTGTCAAACCATATGTACATCTTCAGAGTGGAACAGAGCCTGTTTATAATCTGTCTACTGTCCCACCTTAATTCCATAAAAGACAAGTTTCTCAATCCAGATATTATGTGCTAGTAAACAGAATTCTTGAGGAAAGCAAATATCTATATTATAGTCTGTATCAAAATTACATTTATCTAGTTGTTTTGTAATTTTACTGATATAGCATACCAGGTTTGCTTGACAAAACCTATTTCTGAATTGATTGACCTTCAGTGTATTTTAGCTTCTACTAATAGAAAGAGAAATAAGTTATATGATGATTTTGCTCAGATAAGACATTTCTAAGGCCCTTCTCTTTGTTTTAAGTACTGGGAATTAATTGCAAGTCTTGAAATCATTTGCATTTTCTCCTTTGTCTTTCATCCTCTTTAAGTGCTAGGAAAGTGTAGGGAAATTAACAGGTTTTTGGATTTCTTCGCAGAGCAGGAGTATGACCTTGGCCAGGCTGCTCTGTACTTGTGAAGATAAGCAGCTGCAGAGACTGTCAGAACTCAGAAGACAAGTACAGAGACAGTAGTTTTGTAACTGTGGCCAGTGAGTGATTGTTTGCGTGTGTGAGCACCAGTAATGTTAATGCACGTACACTCAGAGAACACTATAATTGTAGAAACGCCATTAATAAAGTGAGCTTTGTAGTTAATCCATATTGGATCGTCTCACTGCTCCATAGGCCCGCCTCCAACAAGAAGGCATTTTCCAAATGATATTTCACACTACAAAAACTGTTTGAGTCCATGTTTTCCTGTTAGTATTAATGTTTGAATCAGATTTGACCTTAAACGTTGTTACAACTTTAAAGGAAGTGAAATAGATTAGATAAGCAATTTTTTCAAACAGAAATATTATGCAGAGATCATACGTAATTTTGACAATTTTAACAAAAAACAAGAGCATTAAAAACCATTTCTCAATTGCACCTGAATTTATTTTGGACTAAATTTGAGGAAGCAGGCCCCAGTCCTAAAAATTAGTGATTGAGTGAAACATTTTGAATATTCACCATCACTTCATGGTGAATTCTGAGCAATCTCTAAACAAAAGAAACATTCTGAATATAACATCTGCATAAATCCCCATAAAAGGAATCATAAACTTTGCTGTATAACCATCCAATAGTTAGAACAAGAGAACAATTCTCTGAAATCTCTGCAATTCTTAGAAGTGTTCATGAAACAACTGGATGTGGCACTTAGTGCTATGGTTTAGTTGTCAGGGTGGTGTTCAGTCAAACGTTGGACTCAATGATCTTGAAGATCTTTTCCAACCTTAATCACTCTATGATCCTTGCATATCCACGTTTGTTCCTCCTTTTTCTTTCTAACAGTCTTCCATTCCTTATTCTTTCTCTACATCCTTAGTCCTCAGTTTTCAAAAAGTGCAGGAAGAACATCTCTAAAGAAAAAAAGGAGTTTCCATGGCAAACAAACATCCATAACATATCTCCTGGTACCAGACATTATTTTGCAGAGATCTTCTACACTTAAATGGAGTTGGAAGGAAATTAATAAAAATCTGCATACTTTCAAAGCAACTGAATTGTCCCTGGTATATCTACAGTACGCTATACAGTTGTAACCTCATTGTTAGATGAGACATCAGTAGTATCATAGATAAATTGATTTTCATAGATGTTGAAAGGTTATTGCAAATAATTTGATCTTTACCGGCAGAATATTATAGACTCTCTCCAGCATAAATTAGATGTATAATTCCTCCATGACAAAATTAAGCAAGCCTTTCCATACTTTGGATCCAACAATCAAAACTGTGTATCTGACAAACTTTCAGAATTATATACAAAACAAAGTAAAAAAAAATTATGATTTTAAAATTTTAGCCAGTTAGCTAAAGTAAGGCAAGAAAAGAAAGTCTTAAAAATTAAAAAAGGACAATTGAAAACTCTAGAACTGTTTCACATCAATAAAACTAACTGGTACTGCAAAACAACATGACAAGTCACTCTGAAAAAACCCTCAAAACAGTACAGTAACTTGGAAGTATAGCTAGTACTTTGAAGTAAAATCTCATTTAATTGATTCTCAGCCTTCAAATCTAAGCAGTTTCAGGTTAAATGACTCAGCTGCTTATAATGCAGACTGTGTAATCACAATAGTTATGTGCACTTGACCTTCTTCCTGTTAACAGAGAGACTCAATTAATTACTTGCTGTTTTAACTGGCCATTTCACCTTATCTTCACCTTTTTCAAAAGGGTTGAAAATCTCTAACTTAACCTTTGACTTTGGAAGCATACATAGAAACATTTATCTACCAAATAGGAAGTTAGCATGATCTAGGAATGAGACTATCTGGGCTTCTATGCTTAAGTCAACAACAGTAATATATGCACTGTTTCATTAAACACTATGCTGTAGCATAGAAACTATATTTTATCTTTATTATAGCTGCCCAAATATTCTACTTTGTAATGGAAATAAAATATGACTTACTTCTGTTTCAACAGACAACTGAGGAAAACCACAGAAAAATGCAAAATATAATCATATCATTCTCAGGGTGCCATATGGGATATTAGATAGAAATAACCTATTTAATCTATACATTATCTATCAGTATGATTCTTAAAATTATGCTTATTTTTAAAGAATCTTACATGCTGTGAGTTACATTTCTATACTTTCTTTGATTCTGGGATTAGACCTGCATTCAGTGGCAACTCTTCTAAGCATACAAAATTAAATAATCTGTTGCTAACCTAAAGATGACAATTGTATCTACACACAACACATTGTGCAGCAATTTTCAATGATTATTCCTTTTCCTCTTGACAGGGTTCCAGAAAACTTTTCTAGTTATACAACACCACCACAACTGTTAAAAAAAGTATTGGATGCATTTTTAGGTGTTAAAAATACCAGTGACTTAGGAAACAAAGTACGATTTCAAAAGAAATTCAAACATTAAGAAGCCTGGTTCTCACCTTGCTGCTTCTGGAGACCAAGTTTAGCATGTCAGATGGGATTAACACAATATTCAGTAAAAAACCCTATGACTTTGAAGAAGCCAAAGTATTTGTCTGTCTTCAAAATCACCAAAACTTCATCAGCCCATTGCTTTTTAAAGTTTTCTAATGCTGTTTCAAGCACCTATTGAGAAAATATCTTTCTTAATAATTTTAAGTAGATTGATATTTTCTCAAATTTAACCTCAACTACAGTCAAGACACTAAGCCTTCCAGGTAAGTCTCTTACAGTCAGTGCACAGAAAGTAACAATTAAAGTGGGATGAATCAGCCTTTGGAGGAGTATGTCTCTCCTCAATGACTACAAAAGAAGTCAGACATCAGCTTAGTCTAGCCACCTTAATAATAAATGATTAAAGACAAACTGCTCTCAGAAATATTTTTTCATCTACCTTATAAGTATCTGTAGCATATTTTTTTCAAATAAGACAGGAAAGCAAGCACTAATGGTGAGGTAAAGACTAATAACAACATAATATATATTTTTTTCATAGTTGTAATACACTTTCTTAGTAAAAAATTATATAAGAATAGAGTCATGGGAACAGAAATTCATAGGAAAAAAAAACCAAACCAACAATTTAAAAGTTCTCTACAAGGGCAAAAAGAAGCTTTGGCTTTGGAAACACTTGGAATCATTTAATTTTTTTAAGTAAGGCTGCATGTACTATACTTTATTTATGACATAGAAAATGAAAATAAATTCTCTACCAAGTAATAAGACGTAAAGTCAGAGGCTTAACTAAGAAACAATTTTGCAACTCTATTTATGGTAATTAAAAAGAAAAACAACACTTTCCATAGGATATAATACTAAAGATTCTATATGCTCAATAAGCACAAAAAGACACACGTCCAGATTCTGCAACATTAAATTCTCTGGAACTTGTATACAGCTTTATATCACAAAATAACATCTCAGAAATACAGAGTGCTGCTAAGGATAACTTACTTAAATAGTTTAAAACTTAATATTTTTTGTAAAAGCATGGAGGAAAAAAGTGAGAACCGACATTTGCAAAACAAAGCTACAGTTACAAAATGCTATTTTCAATTTTTTTTAAGACAGGCCTATAAAAAGGAACAGTAATAAGACAATTGGGCACCGCTAAAACCTTCCACAATAAAAAGAAACCAACCTAAGGCTGAGCTTTGTTTTCTTCACAACTTCTGCTTTTAGCTTAGATAGGATTTGGAGAAAAATGCCCACAATTATCTACAGGTGCCCATCCTGCAGATGATGTCAGGCTGAATTAACCATAGATTGGCTGCTGTGACAGAAATCCTTGTAGTAATAGAAATTATGACCTGCTTATGAGGATTTGGCAAAGAGCAGCAATGGGAAATTTAATACAGAGTATTTTCCCCTATGATGTTCTATGTCAAAACCTGATCTTCGGTCTCAGCAGATCATCAAGCATTGTGCTCCGTTTGATACTACTTGCATCATCCTCTACGTCTGTGTTTTCACAGAAAGCAGAAGAGACTGTCCACAATAACTGAGGATACTGCTCAGAGAGACTATTATCACTTGAGCAGGCTTAAAGACCTTTAAGGAGTTTGTCAAGAATAAAACCATGTCCCGTGTTGGATTTTTACCATGCATTTTTTTAGTATTTCAAACAGTAAGACATTTCTTCTCTTGTATGATGGGAAATAAACTTATTTAAAATGTTAAGAAGGGAAGATTAAATAAGTAAGTGTCACCAACAGTGAACAGCATAAATGAGTAAAATATCTGTACTTACAGGTGGTATTTTTCCCTTCATACAAAGCAGTTTACAAGTGCTCTCCTTCTCAGTGAAGGTCAATCTGCTCTCATCTCTTCCCCAATTGTACACACAACCCCAGGGTTTGGTCTGCACACTCACTTCCCAGCTCTTCCCACACTATAGTCATCTCTGGTTATTACAACCAAAATGAATTCTTCAGTCTCAGGCAGTAGCAAACCTGTCCTAGCCCCATCCAGCCTGTCAAACCCAATCCTGTGTGACAATTTCCCACAGAAGGTCCCTGTCACCTTATTCTCCAAGTGATATGCTGCTCAGAATATTGTTAGAAAAGGGAGAGAGTGGCAGAAGAGACAAGAAGGGAGAAGGAAAGAATGATCTAAACTTTACAATTTTAATACATTCTGAGGACTAATTCCTCACTCTTCCCACTTTATCCATGAGGAAAGATCAAACAAATTATTTATAGGGTTTGTATCTTCTTTTCTTTTTTCCCCTCAGAGTGGATCCATGAATGTGAATTCTAGTTTTAATAGAATTCAAAATTTTTGTGCCAGTCAAGTTTCTTTTAACCCATTGATCCACTGTTTTTTTTTAGAGAAACCTTCTTTATTTCAGAAAGTCTTCTAGAACAAATATAAGGAGAAAGTCTCTCACAGAAAATAGTCAAAAAGATAGCAAAATAAAATGAAAGCCAGAAGTATTGATGACATGAGGTTGTATCAGAAACTAGTCTGGAAGAAAGCAATTCTTTACTTTTTAGTGACTGGAAATTTTGGCATGAAAATGTGGGAGGAAGAAATGCAAGATATGGTGTGGGATTAAGAAAACTTTTCAGAAATTCTACTGGCTTTACCACTGAATATTTTAAATATGTAGTTTACACATTCTGTATATTTCAGACAGCATTGATGAGTTCTTCAATGTGTTAACAATCACTATATTTACTGGGCCCTGTTGACTCAAAATACCAATTAGAAGCACAAAAAGATTAATTCAGTGTCCTAGTTACAGTGGCCAGGGCCAGTTTATCACTGTATGGGTGTAACCAAAACTGCATTCTACACTCTCTGTGTCATTTCTGATGAACTGAGATCATTTGCAGCAGCTGCCCAGGACACACCTGACACCTCAGGCTACAAGTTGGGTGTTAAAGAAACCTGAGAGATAGGGAAGCCTGAGGGCTTCCATCTGAAGCCTGTCACATTAGCAGATGTGACCCCTCAGGCTGTTCCACACACAGCCTGAGGGGTCACATCTGCTAATGGATCATCAAAGATTTCAAAAATACTCCATGACTCAAAGAATTAAATCACCCACTGTGAAACTCCCCACCCTGGGGGAGGTACTGGGTATTCTCATCTGAACCTGAACATATATGATCCTTGGGTTTGGGGATTTCTGGTACCACTCGTCAGATCCAGCGAAGGACCAGAACCTCAACAGGACTGTGACTCCCACAAGACTGCGACCATCACCCTCACTAAAAGGTTTTCCTTTCCTTTTACTTTGTACTCAGGCGAACCACGTGGTGCTCAGCACAGGGGCTAGTGAGCTACATTCTGTTTGTGCCCCAGGGTGCTGGTTTATACATCTGTTTTTGTGGGTCAAAACCAATTTCTTCTCTGTATCATTGTAGTTATTCTAATCTTTTTAGGAAATTGTAACCCTGACATGTAATCTCTCTTGAGTCAGGTTCATTTCTCCTACTGGTTTCCCTTTAAACCAGCACATTCAGCTAAATAAAGCTTGGCGTTATTGCCTTTGCCACGTTAAACTTAAGCCATATATATATGGTATATTCAAAACAAGTTTGAAACACACTCATTAATGCATCTGCTTTAAAGCTCTTTCACACCCTTACTGTAAGAAAGCAAGAAAAACACCTCAAATTATTTGGGTTATGAACAATCAAATAGCAAGAATAAAAATAGTGGGAAAACATACAGCTCTTTGCAATAGTGATGCCTACTGTATCACAAATTTAATGATTAGAACAATCTAATGTTTCCATTTTGGTTCTCTAAATTATATTCTACCACCCATTCCTGATGGGTATTTGTTGCAGTCGAAGTTCATAAAATATATACTGGAATGTATTTAAGCTGTATGGTCTAGTGTTTTGGTATACTAGCTGTATACTTCTGTCTCAAAATCTAAAGATAGCTTTTGCATATATGTTTCAAATGACGCATCACTACAGAAATGGTTACTAACACAGTTACTCAAAATTCAAGATGGCAATATATTTAGAAAGTGCTATAGTAGTAAAGCTGTAAAAGCCATGATGGTAAGAGAATAACCTTTACTTCTCTGAAAGTGAAAAAGGTGTCTATGAGATTTGTTTAAATCATTATGTAGTTCAGAAACAGTAGGATTAGGTTAAGGGTTTTTTTAACTATGAAATAGCAATACTAAGACTTACTACTTATGTAATTCTCTGTACATTCAAAGCACTAAGTGACAATATGATTAACATTCATGATTTATAGTGTTTGATAAAAAGCTACCAGTGCACTCACCTATGCTATTCAAGTCTTCTGTGCAGACAGTATGTGATGGGACTAAGCTTTACAAATGAATAACTGGAATATAATCAAAATGTTATCAAAAAAGGGTATCATACTTAGAACATAAGACATTTCTCTGCTTTAAGTTGTGATCAGATCAAGTTGTCAAGATGAGTCACCAGCAGCAAAACAACTAGTGACAGGAAGGGAGCGCTCAGCAGGCAAGGATGTTTGTGGTAGAAATCTGTGATACAGAAACAAAATGGGAATCCCTCAAATTCCTGCTTATTTATCAACTTGAAGAAGAGGAAAAAAAAAAGAAAACAGTTCTTCCATTAGATTTTCACAGGTGTGTCTTTGCTAGGATTAAGCAGTATTGACTCCCTGAATGCACTGAACAGCAAGTACCCGGATTCCTAGCCACCCACAAAAGGCATGCCAATGCATTCACAAGGGAAAGGAAGTTCTGTACAGCTGGTACACTCACACATGTCTCTACAAAGGGCAACACGCAGTACCTCCACGGTTGGATTAGTCCAGTCAATGCCTTCACTGAAATAATAAATATTTGTTTGAATTTTCATTATTATACTTCTATTTCATAAAGAAAGTATGGAAAATAATACATAAAAGAAATAGTTGAAACACCTTCCCGATATTATATGTTGTCTTTAATTGAAAGAGGAATGTACATTAAACAGCATTTTATACAGACCTCTTTAACCCATTGATAATTAAATAATACATTAACTGTGACTGCAACAAAGTCACTGCTGGTTGAAAAAACATAAGAATGCATGGCTAATATGTGCTCTTTTTCAGTTCCTATGCTTTACAAAGAAAACTGCATCATTTCAGGATTTTCATATGGTCTCTACAATGAAAATAATTCCAGTCTACATACTGGTCCTGAAACTGAAAGCAAGAATCTAAAGTAAGCTAGGCATCTCAGAGATACCTGTCGTGGTCTGGGCTGAACTTCTATAATGCAAGACAATTGTTGGGTTTGGAAATAAAGTGAAAAGAGAGAATAAAAATTTCTGTAAACCAGAATTTTTGGTGTCAAGTTCATTTGTGAATGAACTGTGAATGCTTGCAACAGTTCAATGAGACATCACATATCTTCCAGAAAAAATTTTAGATTTTCTCTTAAAGAGACAGATGCAGTCTTCTACCCAACTGCTGAACCACAATTTCATTATTCATGTAGAGGAGCAGAAAATGTAAGAATGAAATTAGAAAAACCTTCTCCATTTCAGTATAACAAACTCTAACAAGTGTAATATATTTTGGAAAGGGAATTAGCCACATAAATACTAATGTATACTGTGTATATAATGGGGTTTATTATGTGCGGAAATCCAGCCCCCTATTCAATTGATCAGTTTATAATAATACAACATTTTTAGAAAGTACTAGCACAGTTCAAATGAAATTTTATAAAATGAGCAGTGGTACTGGATGTCCAGCTTAAGACACCTGAGGGTCTCATTTGCTTGGTTAAGAGGCCCTTTTCTAACTACTTTAAACTGGGTCCAAAAGTCATTACGTATACAGAAAAAATTCGACCTTGTCAATGGTTATCTATTTGAAGGACACTTAAGAGTGAGTTATATGTAGGCTGTAGATGTTTATATCACTTAACTTTGCATTTGTGAATTGGCATATGTGAATTTGTTCATTCAACAGCAAAGATAAGAATAATTATTAGACCTCTGATTAGCCAGAGCCATTGTCACCTTTGACCTCAGAAAATGCTATAGGACCTTCTTGTAAGGCTTTACAGACAAACACATTATTTTCTTTCTTATAGGATGTTGCCAGTCCTGATCCACAAATTTGACTCCTTGGATTGACCTTATACCTACCTCACTCCTGAAGAACCTGCCTGGCAAGATGGACACTAAGCAGCCCTAACCACATCCCTGCTTTTCACAGAATTATACAGGATCTCAAGTTGGAACAGACCCATAAGGATCATGGAGTCCACCTCCCTTCTTCTCACAGGACTTTCTAAATCATATGACTAAGAGAATAGTCCTTGAACTCTGTCAGGCTTTGTGCTGTGACCACTTCCTTGGGGAGCCAGTTCCAGTACTCAACCACCCTGTGGGTGAAAAACCTTTTTCTAATGTCCAATCTGAACTTCCCCTGACACAGTTTCATCCATTTCCTTGTGTCCTATCCCTGGTCACAAGAGAGCAGAGATCATCACCAGCCCCTCTGCTGTCCATCTCGAGGAAGACTGCAGTCTCCTCCCCTCCCAGGTTGAACAGACCAAGTGACCTCATCCACTCCTCCAAGGCCCTTCACCATCTTTGTGCCCTCCTTTGGACAATCTCTAATAGTTTAATATCTTATATTGCAGTGCCCAGAACTGCACACAATATTCAAGGTGAGGCTGCTCCAGTGCAGAGCAGAGTAGGACAGTCCCCTCCCTCACCCGGCTGGCGATGCTTTGCCTGATGCCCCCCAGGACAGGGTTGGCCCTCCTGGCTGCCAGGGCACTGCTGACTTAACTTGCCATCGACCAGGACCCCCAGGTCCTTTCCGTGGCAGTTCTCTACAGCATCGCATCCACCTGTTTGTATGAATAATGAGGATTACCCTGTCCCAGGTGGTGAATCTTGCAGTAGGTAACTGCCCAGCTCCTCCGGCTATCCAGATGTCTCTGTAAGGCCTCTTTACCACTGAGGGGATCCACAGGTTCTCTATGTCGCAGCACAGCACTACATATTCCCATACAAGAAATGTACATATTCATTTGAGGGGACAGAGCAGGGACTTAGATACTTTTTTAAAAGAAGCACTTATAAGACGAAATATTTTTTGCAGGGGATGCAGGCCTGTCCCCAAGGTCTGAGGGACTGCTCTGCCACCCCATTGTCCCCTGCTCCCTCTGCCCCTTCTTTTCTTACCTGTTCCTATTACACCTTGCGGGTTTACAGTTTCAACTCTAAGCTGTCAGGCCACCCACTAAGCCAGAGTGCCTTTGTCTTAATTCATGTAATACTAAAGCACTACAAGAACCTGATTAGCAATGACAAATTGGCTTCAACATAACTGAAATAAATTTTTAATTACTTTAATTAAAGAAATGCAAATTCCCAAATATAGATGAGTTTAAACCATATTAACAAAGACCTAGTTAATTTCCATGCATGTTCTTGATTCTTCTCTGTGTCACAAAAACAGGTATCCCTTGAGGATGACAAATAAGTGAAAGCTTCCATGTGTTGAGTAAAACAATTGTTACCCTAAGATCATTCTGAAAACTAGGTAAGAAGCACAGGGCAAGAAAGGAAATTGCTACTTTGAGCAGAAAAAAAGAAGCTTCACAGGTACTGACATGTGTGAAGGGGCAATAAGCAACCACATATTAAAATATAGCCTGTCAGTGGGTAGGAGATTAAGCTTCACTTATTGTGGGATGATGAACAGACAGACTGAAGGACAGAAATAGTTTTATCTTGCAAAAACTGGAACTGCTGGCATGGCTAGACAATTACAGCCAGGGTGGTTAATGAAGTCACCAGACTTCAGAGAGAATTTACAAGCTTTGGTCTGAAATCAGAAACTAACAGCACTCACAAAACTAAGCACAAAAATGTTGGGGAGCTTTGGTGTTTTGTTTTGTCTTTAATTACCATTAAGAGCAGCAACTACTGTAGAGTGAAAGTAACTTTTTTAATTGCTATAACTCATAACTTTCTGATTACACTCAGACAAACACAGTCTCTGGCTTAACCAATTTAGAGGTTTGGTTTATTCTAGTTGGTGAGCAAAGTTAAAAGTGAACAACTTTACTAGAAACCATAGCTTGTTATCTACCAAGTGTAGTTTCTTATTTTGGCTATCATGAAACTTGATAATTACAGTAACAGCAGGGGAAGGAACGGGTCCTGATAGCCTCCTGCATCAGTGCCTCCAAGTTCATCATCATTTGTGTAGAGCTTAACAATACTCTGTCTCAGATCACCAGTGCACTCACTCACCCGGATACATTCCTGCTATTTTCAAGTACTCTGTTTCATCACAGCTTTAAAGGACTCTGATTGGAGACCACAGTTGGGAAGAGGTTATGCTCTTTTTTCTTCTCTGTAATTAATACAAGGAAGTCTGTAGTCTTATACTTCCAAAGTGTTTTCATTTCAGTTTACTTTTTTCTAAGAGGAAAGGCAATTCATGCTTTCCCTACCTTGAGCAGAGATTTAGACTGAGCTCTCTCTACTCTTAAATGTGTGAGAGGGATTATTTTTACACTACTTACTATAGCAATACATGGCTAGTGTGGCTTCAGGTGATTTAGCAGATTATCCAAGTCAATGAGACAGTTCTGAATAGATTTTCTCACTTTGAGTAATATTTGTTGAAGTAAAATCCTGTAGGAATAAACAGATTTTACTAATAACATATATACAATATATATACTCCTGCTGCAAACAAACCTATTGTTTTTATGCAAGTAACATCACGGCGGACTTTTTCAGTTGAAAAATCACATATTGATATTGATTTTTTCAAGTTTCTATAAAATAGTGAATATCAAGCTATATTTAAATACCTAAAGAAAGTAATCCCATCATTAAAAAAAAATAAGTTTCATTGAAGTGGAAATTTCAGAGATGTCTGCAATTAATCACTGTTTACATAGAAGCTCACTTGTCAAAGTGGTTTGTTAGGCACTATAGAGAAAGTACACTTTTCACAGCATATTCACCTGTGCAAGTGCAAATAACTTTGTCTTCCAGCAAAGGTACAATCACATAAATAGGCCCACTGACATTTAGGGCTGAGGAATGACCTCCCTATTTAAGAACAAATTTTCTGCCTAGCCTCCTTCCCCTTGGACACAAGAGAGCAACAATTATTCTGTCCTGACACTTGTCTTTCTGGGAATTTCCCATGAAATTCCCCCAAACAAGCATAAAGTTAGAGTATCAGCACAGCAATCCACTCCTGCTTTGGAGCAATGAAAATGGCTCAAATGCATTATGTTCTGCTTCTCCTCAGGTGAAAGTTGCTCCCTGTAGGCCTCCTCTCCCCTAGCATATGCACACCATTTCCAAAGATGGACAAAAGTAGGGAGGATGTTAGCAGGAGTCATATCTTCTCTTCACCAAGTAGACTGGGATATGAACATTGATTTTTTTTGTCATCTAAAATAAAAATGGTGGCAGAATGTTTCTATTCTCCCTTGTTCTTATTTTATTGCTGACAAAAGATAGTAAAAAACCTAAATACTTATTTATCCACAGAATGTTTTGACTACTATCTCCCAAAAAACGCAATTGTGATTTCTTTCAGAAGTCACCTCCTGCATCGTCCTCTTCAGGAATCCAAGCTGTTTGCTAGCCTTTGATATCAAGTGTCTTAGTAAAAATTCATTGCAACTGAAAATACTAATGTGGTTTTTCACATTTGAAAATTCTTGTCAAATAATAACACTGCATTTACTAAAGGGATTGAACATGTGAAAATATTGAATTCTAACCAAGTAAGTTTTCAGTGAAAGGGTCAAAAGTCATATTACCTCTCTTTCTCACTGAGGTTTATTAAAAGGCTTCTGAAGAAAGTGTTTTCTTGTTCAGTGAAATATTTTGTTTCCTTAGTTTCACTGCAGTAAATAACTTTTTTTTCCACCAGTAACTGCCTATATTTTTCCCTTCTGCAAAGATGCTACTTACTGAGAACTTGCATTCAATTCAGCTTCTTTCTAATTTTGAGGTACAGTGAGATCCTGGTAGAATGGGAAACAAAATAACATGCTAGAAACCAACAGACATAAAAAATTACTCTGCAATATTGAAAATATGTGAAACTGAATTTGCAACTTGAAAAGATTTTCAACAGCATATGAAATCACCAGAATGCACAAACAAACCTAATTAGTAATTATACAAAGAAAATTAGTAAGTCTTCTGTTTTGTTAATTGTAAAGGCATTGAGAAGAATGACAATGGGAATTTTGCCTCTATTCCTGAAAAATTAATTGCTCTTCAAAAAACAAAAGTCAAACAAAATGAAATTACAGAGGCTCCTTACCTATGTGAACTTTGCCTCCTCAATTTCAAATAAGCAGATTTCTACTGTTAATGCTAAACATCAAGCACAATTTGCTTCCTTCTACAAAAAATCAAAGCAATATGGTACTCTTTTCTAGGATACACAAAGCTAATATATAGTAAGTTGTACTTGGTTTAACACCCATAGAAATAAGTAGTAGAAAAATTTCCACTGATGAAGCTAAGACAAGACCAAGCCTGTAATTTCCATTTGAAATCCTTACGACTAGGACAAGGAAACATGTAATAACTATTTTACTATAACCCATAACCTTGTCTTCAAATGCAGCATAAGATTTAAAGTTTAACCAACCAACTAACTCATGAATTTTAAAGCTAATGGTAGAGGTTGGGGGTTTTTTTGCCTTTTTAGGAGATTTACCTTTGCAATCAGAAACTGAAAGGTGGTTTTCAAAACAAACTTTGACAAAAATAAATCACATTAGTCCTGACACAGACTTCTTTGAAAGGAAATACAGATACTTTTAAGTGTTGCTTTGCCAAAGAAGAGAGTTTTAGACCTCCTGGGGATCTACCCGAACAATCCCTAGACAAGCAAATGACACTTGATTAATTCTAGCAACATAATGGAATACAGCAATATGTTACAGCATTTGAAAACACAGACTTGCTAGTTAGGAATAAGCAGGGGAATTATTCCTTCACTATTATTTTAAATTATGTGCAGATGTTTTATTGTCATCCAACAACATATCACAGTAAAGCATCTTTAAGACAACCACTTACCACCTATGCCTTTAAGAATAAATTTGAATAAAACAAATATATTCTTTTTCTGCAAACTTCTGTCATTACACCTTTCTATTAGTTAATTGCATTTCAAAATGTCTTGGCAAGAATTTCATAGTATCCAGAAGATTCATTAGGCAGCTTTAATAAGATCATTCATGCATTTGTTCATATGCAAAGTTCATCCAAAAGCATCAAGATTCTAAGCCAATATCCAGAGTTTTATTATTAAGGCATACATCCAGGTATGCTACTACTTTTTATATTTATTCAGATTACCAATTTCACAGTGAATATATTAGTGTTCTCCATGCATGTCACTTACTTTCAGTCTCTGGAGCTAAACTAATTTGGCTACCATCCAACTACAAATCAGTTAAAATTATCACTCCCTTGGTGAATATTCATTGGGTCAGAAAGGAAATATAAAATGAAAGATAATTATAAGAAATTTGCTGCTGCTTGAGCTTTAACCTTGATGTTTTCCACAAATGATTGCTTATTTGCTATTCATGGACAATAATATTTGCACTATTAGCAATTAATACATAAAAAAATGTTCTACATAAGCCAAACAACTACTGAATGAAACTTTGCAGGTCAAATCCACTCATAGCTGTGAGTGAATTTTCAAAATTAAATCAACGTAAATTCATCAAATTAATTTTTAAAAATCAAAGAAAAAAAAAACCAGCTAAAAAAGCTGTGACTAGCAAGAAGTGAGGACAAAAACAGTCTCTCATAAAATTGAGGAAAACAAAAAAAAGGCTTCAGCAAAACACTTTTTCAGTTAAATGAATAATATATGTAATGGCAAACAAGGAAAACAGCAGTGAACTCTGTTAGCCTACTCTATACTTAAATCAAATTATTGAAATGTCTGCATGTTTAAACTTACTAAAAATATCTCCTGTTTTGCTCAAAAAGGATAAATATTAGTAACACTAGAGCAGGGAAGTACAAGAAATGTAGCTTCTTATTTCTTCTTTGGATATGCCTGAGTGGGTTCATTGCAGAGGCTAGAATTCTGAATACAGGAATGTCAAATACACTGTCTATTTCAGATAAAATCACATGAAATTGTGGGTGGAATACCATCACCACTACTGGTATGACATTTGATTCTTGCAACATATACATGAGATTCTTCAGATTCAAGCCTAAAGCCATCTCCTAAAAATACAACCCAAAGAAGGAGAATGCTATTAGTTTTTTTAATAATTTTACCCATATTTAAGCTTCTTAAACAAGGGGTTCAGAAACAATTTTTATCCTGAAAGATCTCTAGTTCATTTAAAAGCAGCACTATTCTGGCAAAAGACATTTAAGGACTGTTATAACTAAGAAAGGGTGTTTATGTTTTCACCATTTCACCAACTTTAAAATATCACCTTTAGCACACAAAATGTCTACAGATATGCCTTTACTGGTTATAGTTATTGTTCGTGGGTTGCTCATTGTGTTGGCTTCTTTCATTTTTTATTATTTCAGTAGCAGTGTATACATCTGAAGGATTGAGGAAAACATCACTTCTTCAGTTTATTCATCTGATTTCTGATAATGAATTCAAGGTAGGTCTCTACTAATCATACTGGTGATCAGGGAATAAATACTTAAAAGTAACAAATTAAGAAGAAAAATTATAAATCTTTTACCACAAGTGGATAATATTTCTGGATGTTTTCAAAGGCTTGTATTTAATATAGTGAAAATCAGTGAAAAAACTAAAGGTGGCATCTACGCACAGCACCAATATCTTCATCAAAACTAGCCAGTGATGAATCAAAGATTACCTGCCACATAATTTAAATTAATTTTCTTGAGTAATTATATCTAAATACTATTCTTCCCTTTCCCTTTCTCAGAATTTCCATCTCCCTCCCTTGAAAAAGAAGAGGAAAATATCAAGTCTTAAATGCCAGCTCCATAACTGTTGTGAGCTATCTAAAAAGGTTAACAAAACATGTGGAAAACAATTAGCATGACAATGAATTCAGATCTTTGCCAAAAGAAAATATTATATGTTACAAAGATGATAAGGATAAAACAAATCTGTCAGAATTAACAAAGGTAAAATTCTTTGGCTCTTGCAGAATCTGTTAAATACCTATATTCAATCTCACCATTCTGTAGTTTTCTACCCTTCTTGCAAGCCATTATTGGATACCAATATTGTGGATGGGACATTAAGTGATACATCAGTAGATGCTGGCAAGCAGAAACTTGATAAACACTAAAAAATTTCCAAAAAGCATTAGATTTGACATTTTAAACCACTAACATTTTAATTAGAAAACCAGACAACCCACTTGTGATATTGTGATGTTCAAGGAAACAAAGGAGTCGGACTTTAATGATCCTTGTGGGTCCCTTCCAACTCAGAATATTCTAAGATATTGTCCAAATTTGTTTTGTCATGGGCACTTCTAACAAAAAACTACTGAGCTTGAGAAGCAACATTTATCATTATTATAGGTTTGTAAAGGGAGAATTATTGTCTTTTCATTTAGCTTTCCTCATTTATTGTTTTTTCTTCCACCTGTGATTCTTCAGGAATTTTTTACCATTGATACCATATTAGCCATTACAATGTTATTTATTACAATGTTATATATTACAATGTCATTTATAACTTGAACTGCTCCACACAATAATACATGGGTTCACAGGCAGCATTTACATACTCCAATTCTGATACAGACATATTATTTAATACTACACATTTCATATGATAGAACTGTCAAATTAATGGGCACTCAGAAGTCGAAATCATGCAGTTTGCAAAATGATTCTAGCAGTGCTGTTTAGGATGCAGCCTTAATAAGAGGAGTCTAAATGTACTAAATATATAGATTTATAACAATTTTCTGGTTATAACATTTTCTAAGTATAACTGTCATTTAGAGATGATTACAGGTTTAAATATATTTTTGTTAAATTCTCTGGCAGCTAATTAAAGAAAGGGAGTTGGTCACATTTCACTGGTGTTCAATCAGTTTGGCTTCATGTGTTACTAATTCTTCAGTCTATTTATTTACATAGAAATTACATTGTATTTCAGTATCTAAAATCCTCTTGTCTAAGTCTTCATTCTAACTTTTTATGTGAATGAAGAGGTATCTCATGTGAATACAGATAAACATTTTTTCTACGCCATGTGCCAGGCTAGGAGCTAGTCTGATTGCCTATTTGAATCTCTCAGAAGGGGGCCAGAAGTTAGATTACACTAGTCTATAACACACAGAAAAGACCACATTTGTTTACACATTTCAATGGAAATCCCACATTCTAATTAAATGCCTACTTTTCTGCTGATCAGAATTATTTTGCTTGTGCCGCTAAAACACAGACGAGAGTCTTCCATCTTATTTTCCACCATACCCCGATTGCTACGTATCTCTCAGGATATATCTATTTTTAAAGGGATTAAAATTGAAAAATGCTGGCATTCATAAACATTCTGACACACAAACTTGTTAAAGGTCTTGTTCTTTCAGGATTTTGCATTCATGGAATGCAAAAGGTAAACACATAATACTGACCAAAAGTACTAATGCAATTATGCAACCAGGAATACTGTAATTAGGTTTGCTTAAAATGAAGCAAACGCTATATTTTGTTTTCAGTTTTGGAAAACTGAATTGAGTTCTTAATCAAATTGCCTAAACTAGTTTGAAGTAATATCTACTATTTTTAGCAAAAAAACTTATTCCTAGGGTATAAAATAAATGTAGTGTTTATTGAATTTTAAGAGTTTTCATAAGGCAGTGGACAAGACTGACATAATTAAAACTAATCAATGCATAGCTCTCCCCTTACATGTTATTTTAGACCTTACACAGACATGTTCAGTTGTGCATGTAAATGTGATGAAATGTCACTGTTTTCTGGAAACTTCTAAATATCTACAGGTTTATAGGTAAACAACAGAAAATAGAACCACTCAGCAAAAGCAGAAGTCACTTTATACTCTGCTTTCTAATCCTTTATATTCTCCTTTCTACCTACTGACCGCATTTCTCCCTAAAATACATTCACATGTCCACAATTTCCACCACTTTTTCTATCTTCTTCATACTGATCCATTCTCTTAATCTTCCTTCAGAACACAGCTAGATTTCTCATTCTCCTTCAAACTCCAATAATATCTCCTCTAAACATGCCTTTCTGCACTAAATCTTTTCCTGATACCATAATACCTCTTCATAATACCTCTGCTGCAGTTGTGCCACCTGACAGCTATCCAAAGTCTTGACATACTTCATTCTTTCCAAATTCTTGTCCATTCCAAAGACCTGGAACTTTCAGTGAGATATAACTTCTTTACTTGCTTTAGTACTGACAGAACAGCCAGTGAAAAAGATATGTTGAGCTCTTTCTCCTTCAAATCCATTCTAGTTTCCATTATCTTTTCTTCTGTAACTGCACAGCAGTGACTTCCCTTTTTTTCCTCTGTTTCTGCCACATACTTCAACTGTTCACTATTTGCTCCCTTTTGTTTTCCGTTTTTCTTTCTATATGCTCTACTCATGTCTTAGCTTCAATTTCTACGTTAATGAATCATCTTCTTCCTAACCTCCTCAGGTATTTGCCATTTCCTTGCTGACTCACTTCAGCTTTTCTCCAGATCTACCACTTCCAAAAAAAAAACCTCCAACAGACTTGATCTCAAAACACTGTTCCTTCTCCAGTTATGCTGTTGTGCCATTTGCTTGCTTCAACACAAGATCATATCGTCCTTGCATTACCTACTTCACCCCCAAAAAGGATAAAGCTTCGGTGCCTTCTTCAAAAACACCCCTCCTTTCAAGATACTTTGTTCTCTTCTTTATTTCTCTCTCTGCCATTAGCAAGCAATCTTGTTCCACTCATACCCACTCAGAATACTGCTACGAAAATGATTCTCCTACTTTGTCACTTTGTCAATCCTACTCCTGCTATATTGCAGCAAGCAGACTACGGCTCTAAGTATTATAGGTCCTCAGAGCAGATACAAGAACTATATGTTTTCATTTTAGCATGTATGTAGTATTAAAGGAGTATGGCTGGACAGCAGAGGAAAAACTGGTGAGTTTTGTGGTTCTGGTCACTGCACACTGAGTCAGTTTGAACTCCCTGAAAGGTGAAGATTTTCCCTCCCTAAAAATAACTGGGCATGTGAGGAAAGAGAAACTTCTGCAGTGCTGGATGGGGTCCTTCCTGCAGCTGCTCTTACACACAGACCTCAGATACAAAAAAATAACAGATGAAAATGTATAAAGATACAGAGGTTACATGCAAGTCACTTGTGAAACCTGGTGGTTCAACTGGGGCAATAATAAGGGTGGAGGAATTTATGGGGAGAGGGAAGGGAGTTAGTGCTGCAGGTTATTTTAAGAAGCCTACGCAACGTGACAGTGAAATGCAGGCCTATTTTCAATAGACCAGGAGCACTATTCCAGCATCTGCACTTCATCAGAAAATTTTAAAAGGCTTTTACATGTTTAAAAACCAGGAAATCCCCAGGCTAACCAATTGCAAGATGAGCCTTATGGGTTTCAGGATACATGCAACATCTTGATGTCCTGGTTGCAGTTACTTAAGAGCCTAACATGGTCCAAGAGTATTTGAAGGTAAACAACATTGTTCGCTCAAAGTCAGGCAAACAGCAAAAATAACTGGAGGAAATTCTATTCTACATATATATGGCTCAGTGCAAATTGAAAATTATGTCGTTTGTGTGCAATGCAACAGGCACTGAAGAGATACTAAAAATACATTCTGAACTACATTATATTGAGCTGTGTGTTATAGTTTCAAAACCTCTCAGGGAATTTTTCTCCCCTTATCAACACAGAAGTTATGGGAGCTGAAGAGCCTGGACAGATAACGAAGGAGGGGTTGATAGCTCTGCATCCAATTTGAGGGCTGGAGGGAGGTGAAGGGGAAAGGACCGTAAATACCACTGCACCAAAATGGGGAGAGGGGACTGAATTGGTTTGGAAATTTTGGTTACAGTGGTGCTGTTTTTTCTGTTCTGAGTACTTTTTTGTGTTTATATATATATATGTATATTTGTCATTAAGAACTGTTATCCTTCTTTATACATTTTCTGATTAAAATCTCTTAATTTCTAAGATTGTGGTGGTTTTTGGGAAAGAGATCCTCCCTTTCTAGTCCAGATAGATGTCTCAGTTTTCTTTTAAACTAAGACACTGTGTCACTGCCTTAAGGCAACACTTATTTAAAAAAATATTCAATTACCTTTGTAGAAAATTAAGAAATAAAATCTCTATATCATCACACTTTCTTTATTAAGCCACCCTAGCGATTGTCTGACTGTCAATTTTCCTAGAACTGGTCAGTTACAGATTTAACCATATTGTCATGTCTCTAGCTTCTGTAGATGACTGTTCAAGACATTTTCCACAGTTGTGAACGGCAAAAAGAACTATATGTATTTTTTTGATGAAGGCTAGATCCAGTGCAGCATAAAATATCTCAATTAATATAAACCCAAGACGAAATCACAACAGTTTCTTTTAATAGAAAAAGACTCTTACAAGAGTGTTCCTAAGGATTTTTCAGTACAAAAAATACTCCTGTTAGAAGTCCACACTGCTAGAATAATTGTCCTTAATGATATTACACAAGATATAAAAATTTTGGCATTTCAAACCTCATCAGTAACCACCAACTTGTTTGCGCTTAAAAATCCAACAGGCATTTTTATTAGTTTATAAATTACATGTTTGCACTCTTATCCTAAAACATGCAGCAAAGGAATGAAATTCTTCCTTTCATACCTACGCTGGATGAACAGACTTCCCAAAAAAACAAAACAGCAGCAGAATAAAATGTGGCATAATTGTCTGTCAAGGTGACTACAAGTCATCACCATGATGCAGCTGTGAAAGACACCCTTATCATCTATTGCAGTAAAGAACAGAAAGGACCACTTTGATACTACACACACATCCAGCCATCCGTTCAGAGGGAATTCAGAACACATGACAAGGTGAGGTAATCGTGAGACTGAAAATGACGCTTATTTCACAAAAAAAAAAAAAACAAAAACCAACTAATAGAATTTGGTTTATCTGACAAACCAGACAGAAGACTGTATATTTCTCTATATACACTAGGTGGTAGAAATTGGAGCAAAAACAAAAAAAAAGGAAAGAAGTGCTTATTGCTCTATTTAAATACTGGGAGGATAGACAATGTTAGAAATTATAAAAAAGATACTTAGCCTAGGATTAGACAAATGTTGTATTCATTTCCAAAGAGCCCTCAAATATGACAAGGAAAAAAAAAAAGACAACAATAACAGGATATTACAGGATTAATTACAGGATAAAGCCTGAGAATTATTTTAAAGTATATGATGTTGACCCTGGACATAGCCAGAGACTGATTTTTATGAAGCAAAGCATCTATTTTAGCCTCCTTTGACCACATGTATGGGGAGAAAAGACAACTTTGTACTATTGCCCTGGAATATGTTACTGATCAACACCCTTTGTGATAGTACCAAACGGCATTCATTCTGATCACTTCCTAGGAAATGCAGATACTATGTTATTTGATGAGCACAGTTTCAGCTTCCTTAAATGTTCTATTCAGATAGGAACTTAAGGAAGAATATCCCGTTATTTCATCAAATAGTAGTTCATCTGCTGGATTCTCAGATAAGTGAAAATCAGCTGAAATATTGTCTATTTTAAGAAGGGGAAGCAAGTTTTATACAGCTGGCATCTCATATAGCAAACAGAAAATAATGAACTAGATACAACTGCCACTCCTGAGTCACCACTGTACGCTTCCTACACATTTTTAGACACTGCTGATTTGCGACATGGTAGACTAACATACTGCAAGTCACAGAGGGAGCTGTAGTATCTTCCTGTAATCTAATCACATTGGCAAACTGCAAAACCTTTATCAACATTGATGAGCAGTTATACTTGTCTGCCTAGTGAAATCAATCTCTGCTGAGAATGTGCACTTACCAGGAGTATAAACACTGTACAGCTGGACACAGTCCTGCAATGGCAGTACTATTCTGTCATGTGCTTTTGAGCAACAAAGACAATAGCAATATAATGTAATTCTGTAATCATTTTCACCAAATTTCTCATGTTTTTGTCTCCTTTTTTTTTTTTAATTTTAGATTAAAATCAACGAAGAAAAAATCAAAAGCATGTGGTGTGTGACAGCAGGGGTGCTCTTCTGGTCCTGACTTTGAACTTTGGACTTCAAGGGAAAAAAAAATAGTATATACTCATACATATTGTCAAAACAGATTCTTAACCCACTACTTTCATTAATAAACATTTCTTCTCCCAATCAGTCATCTTAAATCAGCGAGAGTATCCTTGGGAGTTTACCAAGGAAATTCGTGATTCCTGCTTGTTTTTTGAAGCATATGACCCTTCTAAAAGAAACCAGTGACTTTGTTTAAAATAATGTTTTTTAGGAACCTAGCAGAGGTAAATTCTAAACAAAATTACCTTGATGTAAACAGTTTGCTTTTACTGATACTATCTTCAGTGTGATTTGACTGGATACTGAAGATGCTATTGTTCAATGCTGAAATGTCCATATTTCATCACCTGCCATTTCAGTTTTCAATCTGAAGGAAATGGACACAAACTACAAAAATTTAATATGTACAGACATAAATCTCACAGTGCAGATTGTTTATTTAAATCAACATCACCTATTAATATGCCCACACTTGCCAGTGTGACTGATTTTTACTAGCTTCAACCTTACTCCAGATACCTCTTGATTACATTCCAGTTTTTTTTTCTATGGTGTATACCCTCATTAGCACCATTTTATTTCCAGGATTAGGAAAATGTAGCATATGTTGTATGGGGTCACACATATGCTAAAATGTGTCAAGCGTTTTAATTCAGTCTATGACAAATGACTGCGACATGCAAGACTGACAGCAATTTTATTCCTCAGCCACAGTCACACAAGGGTTACAAAAGCTTAAATCCCACAATGACAATGGGGTGACATGAACACAACGTCTGCTGTCATGGTCACTTTGGCAAGTTATTACTGACTGAAAGATGCCTGCTCATAGCATAAGGGAGTAAAGTTGGCATTAATGCATATGGTTCGTCTATGAGTTCATGTGAAAAAGCAGTATTTGGGCTCTTTGCTCTATCAGAGAGGGTACTAATAAAGTGCTTGAAAAAACTAAACCACCCTCAAGGAAAAAACAAACTAATCAAGGCAAACATACACACAATTCAGCATTTGTGGAAAAAGAAATATAGCCTCCAGTGATGCCAATATTTCTTTATAAATACATTTACGTACAGACGGAAATGACGAAAAAATGCATGTATAGATAGTTAAAGGGCAAAATTTAAATTGCACCTTTCAACCAGATTAATACAATAAATTGAAAGTCTAGCCAACATTAACATTAAAAGTGTTGTTAACTCTCCCACTGTACTCTGCACTGGTGTGGCCTCCCCTCAAGTACTGTGTTGAGTTTTGGAAGCCATAAGATACTAAGTTATTAGAAAGCGTCCAATGGAGGGTTACAAAAATGGTGAAGAGCCATGAGAGGAAGGTGTATCAGGAGTGACTGAGGTCACTTGGCTTGTTCTGCCTGGGGAAGAGAAGACTGAGGGGAGACTTCATTGCAGTTACAACTTCCTCATGAGGGGAAGAGGAGGGGCAGGCACTGATCTCTTCTCTGTGGTGACCAGTTACAGGATATGGGGGAACGCCATGAAGTTGTGTCAGGAGAGGTTTAGGTTGGGTATCAGGAAAAGGTTTTTCACCCAGAGGGTGGTTGGGCACTGGAACAGGCTCCCCAGGGAAGTGGTCACAGGACCAAACATGTCTGAGTTCAAGAAGCTTTTACACAACACTCTCAGGCACAGGGTGTGATTATTGGGGCTGATCTGTGCAGAAGTTGGGTTTTGATGACCCTTGTTGGTTCCTTCCAACTCAGGATATTCTATGCTTCTATGATTCTAAATGATTACAATTATTATAAGAACTACTTTGCATCCAAATATAAAATAATAACCTTTCCCATTTAAAGATTTAATTTATTTTTACGCTTGTCAGATCCAAGTTTGATCAAAATTGCTGCAAACAAAAGACTAATAAATAACTGTCCATTGGACAGTTATTGAAATGTCAATTTTTTCACTTGCTTAGTTCTAATAATTATATTCACCATACTAATGAGGAACAGTAAGTGCTTTCTTTTGTGATAACTCTTCATATATTTCTACGTGAATGTCTATGTAAGGTAAAAATAAAATAATCTCATTTAAACTTATTTAAATTTTCCTAGATTTTAAAGAAGCAGCATTAAAAAACTGAACACATCCACATGTTAACTACTCTTCCCAAAGCTTTAGAAAATATGGATAAAGCATGATGTTACCCCATTGCATCATTATAGCACTATAATAATTTTAGTAGCTTGAAGTATTAAGGTAAATTTAACATATTCTGGTGGTGACAGCATTTGAGGTGTTGGATTCCTCTGTTTGTAAACAGATCTTGTAGATAACCTTCAGAACATTTTATTGACAATACCTAACTATACTGAAATCAATGGTTGTCTGTCACATTCCCCTTTTCTTTAAATATTCAGGAAGTCATGGATTCAACTAGCTCTCTAAGAGGTCAAACCGTCTGCTTTTACAACCTACAGAGACTTCTAAGATTAGCAAAAAAAGCAGCGTGATGATAGTCTCTGGTCAGCTTTTAACAGATTTCCTTTGCTAAGAGAAAGGGAGTAATGATACTGGTCTCATCTTTCTGGAAGCTGTCTCTGACCTAGGCGAGTTCTGAGCTGTTTAGTTTCACCAACTTCAAGCTGCACTGTGCAAAACCACAGGGTGAGCTGAGAGATATATCCCACTATTATTAAAAATGTTCAGCATTACATTACATGTACGTATATGTATATGCATACATTACATTAATTTAATAAATATATACTTAGAGAGATAATAACAAGTGCATTCCAATTTCTGTGTAAATTCCTTCTGAGATGGCAAACTTGCATATGAAGGAAAAAGCTCAGGCTTATGCAAAGCTCCTATTAAATCTAAGTGTAAACTGAATACTTTGCATGCAAAAGGGAATACATAATACTGTAAGCTTAAAGATGCTTTGAGAGTCTAATATGACAAGGAAAGGGAAAGGGAAAGAAAGAGAAAAAAGAAACAAGAAAAAAAAAGAAGATAAAAGAAAAATCAAGAATTTGCTGCAGACATGCAAACAGACTACCAGCTGAAAAGCTGATGATTCATGAAGGCCAGCTCATGCAAGTGTTTAGCCAAACAAGAAATTACAATCAATTTTGAATTTCACAAGGTCAGAACTGGTGGGCATTTTTCCTCTCATCATAATTATGAATAAGATTTGAGTTTTAAAATCCTAGTAATAATTTTGAATAAGAGCATTATAGTTAGTGACTGTTTTGCTCAGCTTTAATTGCAGTGTTCCCAAGACATATCAAAGACTACATAGGACTAAAATAGACAAAATCTTATTCATCAAAGAGCTTGAAAATTAATTATTAAGGTTTGGTTTCTATCACTTCTGTGGTTTATCATTCTGTTATCTTTAAACTACCTCTATATTTTTACTTCTTTAGTATTATTATAAAGAGAAAATCACTTCAGTCTTTTTACTCTGACAAACCCTTTATATATTTTCTCTCTTTGAAAGACTTATATCTGGTTAGCCACTCTTGTATTGCTTGTGTAAAATTAAATTGCCCCAACAATCCAATTGTTTTGCATAATGTACAGTTAGTCCTTATTTGTAATATTTGACAATATTGTAAAAACCATTTGACACAAAAAGTAAAGGCTTTTACCTGCTTGAAGGGTTTACAGCCTCAGAAGAAACTAGGGTGATTTGACTGAAGGCCATGAAAGGGAAACTGAACAGTAATTAACACCATCACCACATCCACACACAAACACACACACGCACATTTCTTGTGGACACTGCAAAACCAAATTCTTTCAACTGGCTTGGAAACTTCTCTTTGCTCAAGAAACCTGCCCTGGCTAAAAGAAACATGCTGAGAGAATGCTTGAGAACAATCACCTTTTGTCTTTCACTCAGATCTGTCTCCCCACTAGACAAAATAAGAAATCCTTATTTGAGGAAGTGCAAAGGAAACATTCTTTACTCACAAGGATGGAAAGGGAACACCTCAGAAGGCAGCACTGCATCTATCTAAAGCCCATTTGATAGGTATGGCCAAGAAGCCCTGTGTGTGTGTGCGTTTTGTCACCCAGCTGTGAGTTCTTGCAGCTGTGTAATGTTCCCCAAATAAACTTCCCTTACTGCTTGCAAGTCCATGACTTAGCTCTCTGATTACCTGTGTGCACATTTGGAGCTTGCACCACAGTAGCAGAAAAAGGACAGAATGATTTTTATTTAAAGATAGCACTGGAAAAAATGTTGTCTGCCTCAAGCAGAGTAGCTACGCCTACTCCAATAGAGAATTCCAGACAATGCTGGAAGAAGGAATCGGGGGCATCTTTGAGCATATGAATCTGCTTTCTTTTATTCCTAAGATCAGGCAGGGAAACAATCTCCCCTACACTACAGATGTAGTTCCATATGCATCCTACTTCCCTTCAGTAATTGGGGAGTTTATTATTATCTGGTTTATTACCAGACACAGAGACAGGCATATTTGGTGAGCTCATTATGCCTTCTCGTATTCTGATTAAGACTGACACATCCTGACGACCAAGTCTAGGGCAGGAGATGTGCCCTCTGCAATAGTCCTGAAGGTCTGCTCTCCTGGCCATCTCCAACTGGGGACATGAAGATGTCCTCTCTGGCCCAGGCACCCAGGTTTCCATTCCAGGGAAATTAGGACTAAAATAGAAGGGGGATGTAGGTGGGGCGTGTGTCTATATTCCACAGCTGGAGATAGTCCCCACGACTCGACTCTAGGAACAAGGTTGGATTAGCAGCACAGCGCATTGAAAGTAGAACAGATTGTGACTACGCAAATAGTAAGCTGTTGAGTCTTCAGCAAGAAATCAATGTTGAAAGATGATTTTGGCCCTGAGAAAAATTGTGCTTATTGGCATTAAAAGCAGAATAGGACAGAAACTGTGGCAAATAAGAGGGTAAAAATATTTCACTAATAATAAGAAGGAAATATTTACAGACGGTGAAGGCTTCTAAAGATAGTTTTATGGGTTTGCTTACCTTCAAGGCACCAAATGCATTTATTTTAAGGAAGTAATGAAAACATTTATTTTGGTGCACTGAAAGAGCAATCTCATACTATTACTACACTGTAGTGAAGTTTAATCCATACTGACCTCAGCTGTGGCAGTTCCGATAATACATAGAAGTATGTTACCAATGCCTGGAAAACAGCACGGAAGCAGCTCGTCAAAATAAGCCGTGTCAATTCTGCTGTTTACATACAAATATGATTGAATTTCTTTTCCTATGTTATTATAACTGCTCTGCTATAGCAATTGCTTGGGTCTCACAATGACAACACAGGCAAGAAAAATGAAAAGAAAATGAAATAAAAGCAAGATGACCTAGTAACAAGAAACATAAACACCATTTTCCCTGTAACTAAAAGATTATATTTAAACAACAATTGCGTTCTTTGAATTTGAGTCAAGCTACTTCAAAAGACCCTTGACCAAAGACACAGTAAGTGAATGGCAGCTATTTTATGCAATTTGATATTTTTGATTTTGAATCACTCCTATTAACTCAAAGTCCAATAATTCTCCATTACAATAAAGTGTTAATAACATCACACTAAGTACAGAGGCTTAAGGACAGAGAAGTTCAAGAGTAAGAAATGTTCCTGTTTTCTTATTTACCTGTCACTTAAATTTAAAGCTCTGCATTGTGTATGTTATTCAGCTCAGATAACACATTACAGCTGTACACTAAACTAACAGTTCTGTTCTGAGTTTGCATTAAAATGTTCTACTATGAAGAGGTTCAAAATTCACCCCTGAAAATATATTCCAGGGAGGCATTTGATCTCACATCAGGATTGATGTTTTGATTTTTTCAGAGCAAGTATTTGAGGACAAATTTAAAAAAAAAAATCTGAAAACGCAGAGTGAACTAAATATTGATTTGAAGAAGGTCAGTCTGACAAAGGAGCCCTCATGGGAGTCAAAAAGCTTCACTCAGTCCAAGCCCTTGCTGGGAGGAGGCTAGAGTCCCTGACAGCAGCAGCAACAGCAGCAGCTTTGGCTTCTGCCCAGTGCAGTCACAAAGCCCTGATAACACGTCTGTATGGCAGTACAGATGGATCCCCTTCAAGCATATGTCCCTAATGTGAAACGCTGTAGTCCTCATACTCTACCATAAGCTTTCCACATCCTGTTCCGTTCTACAAAGAGGAACCAGATTTATTTTGCTTCCTTCTGCCATATGTGCCTCTGTACTGAAAAGAGGATTTGTCCTAGTAAATGAGCACATCATACAAAATGAAAAATATTAGCCTCATTTCTCTCTGTCTGTCATGCACAGACTTAACAGAGAAAAAATATCATCAAATATCAAGTGTTTAATGTGGAATCCTGCTTCTGATATTTTTAAATACAAATTAATGCTTAAATTTTTCAAACATTTAATACAATCAATAGAATTCTGTAATGCTTTTTTGTCCATTTTCTAGTCATCTTAGAGAACACAGTGAAGGAATAGCAAGATATTTCTGATCCATGTTCTGATACCATGTTCTTGCATCTTTTTCTCCAAGGTACCATTTGAAACCACATTGACATTTCTCTTTAAGGTTTATCAAGCATTGCAAGCCTCCCTTTGGAAGATAAACATCATTGGAGGAGAAGCAATTATAGAAAATGGCTACAATTGCTGCTATAATGAACAGAATTTTCCCAGTCAGAATAATGTTTCCAAGTTTATTTTGGTAAATAGTTGCATGTGAACTGCTGCTGTAGTGAAGCATCTTTGAGACAAGTGCTTTTGATAGATCCTTATAACAACAATAACACAATAATCTGTATATAAACTCATTTATTTAATTTCTTCTGGAAAGGGCAAGCTACAATGTGAGGAAACTGAAATGCACAAAATTATCTTTGCATTCTATTCATCAGCCCATGCTTGAAAGCAGCTTTAAGTTAAGTATCCAAAGTCAAAATCGTCAAAGAGCATTTTCTAGTTTTCTTCATGGACTTACTTTCTTCCTAAATCAAAAATAGGGATAGTTTCAGGGCAACAGGTTGGCTTTATACCATGGGAAAATCACTTCTTGACCTAAAAGAGATCTTTTTGGACTGATTAACTAGCTTTAAGGCCAGATTGTACAGGTGTTTGGCACAAAACAGTTACTCCACGGGATCTAGCTAAGAAGGCATCTGTGTGAGAAAGTAGCTAGGCTGCTGACAGAATAGAAAAATTTCCCATGGATAAGAGTCTAATGAAAGTTTGGCTGTGCACTAGTCAGAGTGGAGCATGCATATTTGTGCTTGGAAAGACCAAGCATCTCTGTCAAGCCTCCAGAATTGTCTTCTGTGCGGTCTCTCTGAGTGCCAAATCTGACACAATTTGTTTCACAAGTACAGAAGCTGGAATGTGAAGAACCAATCACCAGAAAAAGAAGATAACCTTGGGAGTAGTTATTAAATATGCATGTATATTCATGAATACTTCACACTTCTCCACTGACCATATTACATGAACATTCACTAAAATATGTAAGAGTTCATGAAAACTACATGAATGACAATGAACATCAAATGAGACATTTTGTATCACTTTTTGATATGTGACATCTAGACCTTCAGGGATATTATCTCACTATCAGATTCTTCAATATCTATCCTAGAAGCTCTGAGTTACCCTCTGCAGGAAACTGTATGGTGCCTTAACAGGATGTAAAGACAACATGTGATACAAAAGTTACAAGCTTGTAATAGGTTAACCCAAACATACGTGAATCTACGTACACCAGCACAAGGAAACGCCTTTGCATTCTACATTCAGGCTATCATTTCTCCAAAACTATCCCATTCTTTCCCTTGCTTTTTCATCAAAGCAGTATATTCTCTCAGTATATTCTAGACAAAACTCAACTTTCTCACTTTTCAAAATACAAGTAAGGCTCCACTATTAGCAATATGGAATCATAGAATTGTTAAGGCTGGAAAAGACCTCTAAGAACATCAAGTCCAATGATAAACCTAGAACCACCACCAGGTTCACCATTAAACCATGTCCTCAAGTACCCTATCTACATGTTTTTTGAACATTTCCAGGGATGGTGAATCTCACCACTTCCCTACAACCTCCTTTAAGACAGTCGTAGAGAGCAGTAAGGTCTGCCCTAAGCTTCCTTTTCTCCAGGCTAAATAACCCCAGTTCCCTCAGCCACCCTTCACCTCAGTCTCTTCCTTGGTGCTGATTTTTGCAGGCTGCTCTCAGGGTTCCCCTCTCAATCCAGCACTCCCTCCTCTTAGGACACCGAAAAGCACCAAATCCAGTAACAGTTCTAAAAGAGTAGTCTTAAATTTACTTAAATTTACCCTCTCAAAATTATTTTTCAGGCCTTGTACACCCTCTTCCTTGAGGAATATAATAGACTTTACCATTACCGCCTAGCCTACCTACTGCATTGAGGTATCTATAGATAAATCACACGAAACAGGCAAATGACCATACTGTAAACTTATTTGCTCTAGATCAGTTGCAATAGATTCAAATGCATACATGAAGAAACTTGCACTGATCTAACTAAATTGATTTAAATATCAATGTAATTTAGATCGGTGTCACTTCTTTTTCAGGATAGGCATTAAATAGGCATTTCTTCCTAAACAATATAGGCGTTCTCTGGACACGACATATGGCTTTCCTATTTGTAGCAGAACAGATATCCTTAACGTGGGTTTGGTTTAACTCCATTAAAGTGAATAAATACTCTCCATTGACTCTGAATTAGTTCTGTGCTGGAAGATATGCCTTTAAGGACTAAATAAAAAAATATTGCATTCCAGTTACTTATCTGTCTGATGTGCACTATGCTGTTCTTTTTCTCTTATCTCAAATAAATCCCAATTATCTTTCTTTCCTCTTCCTGTGCCTATTTGTAGCAAACAACCTAAATCCTTTTTTTTTTTCCTTGCATGTATTATTTTCTGCTCCCTATTCACTTATTGTGACATGTCTAGCACTGTATGCTATTAAAAAATAGCTGTATTTAATCCTCAAAACAAAGTTTCTGTTCCACTCTATTACTATATAAGAAAGTAATGTTGACAGATGTATCAAACTGTTTGCCCTCAAGTGCCACTATGAGCAGATAATGTAAAAAAAAAAAAAATAAATTGCAGCCTATTTTAGATTACAGGGCTGAAAGCAGGCTGTTCTAGTAGCAATTACAGGAAACTTATTTACATATAAATAGCCAAGAAATTTCAACAGAAGATGTACCTTAAGACATAAAACAAGAAGTTCAGTAAAACAAGGCTTATGTGCATCTCAGTACTTGGTGAAGTTATTACAACAAGCATATATCTAGGAAACAAAAGGTACACAGATAGAAAGTCACTATAAACCATGGATTTTTTAAAAAAGTACTCCCACAACAGAGTTCCAATATCATGAATGACTGACTCTCCATTCAACTGTTTTTGGAAAAGTTCAGTTCTAATGTAAGACAATCATCCTCATATAGAGAACAGTATTGAGAATATAGTTTGAACACATTGCATTTCTCTTTCTGCCTAGGAGTACATTAATTATAGCTCAGGACTCACTCAGCTGGATGACGACAAGTCAGTGGTCCCTAACTTTTTTGTAGATTCTCTTGAGAAAGACGGCAATTATCTGAACCTCAACAGAATCTGCTTATTTGCTTTGTCATGACGGTTCCTGCTGCCACCTGATTCCTGCCAATCCCAGTATGAGGCGTTCACTGCACAGAGACAGGGTAGATCCAGCAGTGTTTATATATGTGGATTCCACACTATTCCATGGATTTATTTCATGTCATTAAGATAATCTCACCAATTATGAACTACTGAGCTAAACTGCAAGTACTGTATGCAAATGTTAAATATAGTTAATAATGCTATGTGAGAGAGAGATAAGATACGAAATCTCGCTTTACATATGACAAATGACTCAAAAATACTCACCTCTATCAGAAATAAAATACTAATGCTGCCGTTATGGTATTTCTGTTTGCCTATTTTCTTTACATTGTATTAAAACTGGACTAACTTTTTCAAGATATAAATTGTGCTATAATTTTTGTTTTGTCTAGTAAGTCCTGAGATTTGTAGTTTAAAAAAAGAATACTTCTTTCTTACAAGAAATAGCTCTGAGACAAGGAAAAAATATTTTGGGCATATGTTTTATGAACAATTCCCCTCAAAGTCAGGAAGAAAAGTATTTTCAGGGTGAATGAATTTGGAGCAAAAAAACCACATATATCCTGTTCACCAGTTTGGTAATTTACAGTTGGTAATTGTAATTACAATTGTAATCACAATTACAGTTGGTAATTGTACCATGGCTTTTAGTGAAATAGCATCACTCCATATTCTTCCTGAAGCCATTGTGGTTTAGAAATAGGAAAATGCGGGAAAAAAGTTAAAAAGAAAATATTAAAGGTCTTGTAACATCCCACCATATCTGGATGCCTTTAACCACTTCTAGAATGCATAAAATAGCAATAATTCTCATGGACATGTTATTTTCAGCAACCTCTGGCTGTCAAAGAAAATTTGTCCTATTGGCAATAGTGAATAATGTGATCAAAAATGCTATCATTAAGCAACAATGGTCTGATCAACAGTTCTCTGCTATATCATTCCCTCACTCACTGAACAAGACCACTCAGTTGTCAAAGATGTACATGGGCAGACAACCCAGACTGCAGACACGACCAGATGCCAGCTCATAGCTGTTGTTTAATTACTGTGAACAAGAGTCTGTAAAGGATGCTGAATTCTGTCATCAGGAACAGGATGACCTCTCTTTGGAAGGCATAAATACATTAATAGTGACTTGATACACCAGTCTAAAAATGAATAAAAGAAAAGGTCACAAATGTAAATGAGTGGAAAATAAGGGAGAAAAAGAAAGGCTGAATCCCTTGAAAGGAAAGATTTCTGCAACTAAACTGCCAAAAAAAAAAGGCAAACAAGAAAAAGAAAAAAGATTTCCTATAAATGTAAGGCATTTTTATTCTGTAACTAAACTCTAGGGAGATCTATCTGAATATGCTTTGCAGAGTGTCAGGACAGATATGCTGTGCAAAATATTTCTTTACTTCTAATCTTGAGCAGCTTCTGTGTTGTTAATAAATCCTGCTTTTAATTAGACCACCTGAGTCTCAGACTTTTATAAGGAAAATTTCATACAGGTTGTCCCAGAGAGACAAAATTTTCAAACACGAAAAGGTGGTGGGAAAAAAGTGTCCAAGCAGGTCTCTCAGTCAAAGAGAGCAATTTTGCACTTCTTTTCAGAAGATATATTACTACTGCAAGACTAAGGTCATAGGTATGCTTCTTCCACTGACCAAGTACAAAAAGTAAATTCAAAAGAAACCACAAAGAACAGAACATCTGTGCTCTTTTTTCCTTCCTCAAACTTTAAATGTCTAGGCAGATAAAAAGATTGGTAAGTACTCACACTATTACCAAATGACAAAACCCCAAATACAAGATAATAATTCCTGAGATTAGGATTGCAAAAGATTTTCAAATGCAGCTCCTGATTTTATCAGACTCTTTTTTGTCCCAATATGAAATGAATTAAATGAATTACCTCTTTTGAAAGCACTGCGAATGCTTATTTAGATTACATTAAGATTAAGTGTCAGTTCAAATAACAAACCTACAACAAATAGGAAAAGTACAGAGAGATCTTCAGTGAATAGAATGGTTAAGACATCTGCTTTAATAGCTAATGAAATTTAGAGTGAAAAGAGTTTGAAAGATGAGGAATTTAAAAACTTTGATAAATGATATGACAAGTAGCAAATAGCTACTAGTGTGAAATAGTGAGCACATGACAGTATTCTGTTCAGCCAGTCTCTAATCTCCTATAGTCTGCTTTCCTTCATGATTGGACAAACAAAAAGGGGAAAAAATGCTTAATAGATAATAAATTACTGAATATGACTCTTGAAATACATCTTGCAAACATAGAAAAATGCTTTGCCAGTTATAGTACATGTGTTATTTCTACTGCTATAATAGTTGCTTTCTAGTCAATCCCTACTTTGCATACAGTTCTGAATAACAAATACTATGAGCAAGTAATATTACAGCAAGCAAACTGTCACAATATTTTCAGGACATATTTGATCTGCAAATTTCACCAACTAGCTCTTGCAATCAGCAGAGAGGCATTGCAGCTGTCACCACCTTTGAATCTGCTTAATAATTACCCTCTAAAGAATACATAAACAAACTAACACTAGTAATTAGCCACAAAATCCACATGCAAAGAAAGCATTGCAAAATGCAGCTATAGTATTCTGCAAGCATTGCTGTGACTAGTGACTGAATAGAGGTTCTTCCAAAAGGAAAACAGCATTAAATAATTATCTCAAATTTTTCACATGCAACTCATTCTCTTAGAAAATGTTCCTCAGCTTTTTTTCCCTCTTAAAGATTGCAAAATTATGTATATTGTAATAAAATTCTTTCTTTTTCTGATATTAGAAGTATTTCTTTTCCTTCACTTTTGAACTGCACCTGTTATTTGACACGCTGCTGTGGTAAAAGCTGTGCAGACAAAGATTGTAAAAGGCATGTCCCACGTGAAAGACAAAGAATGGTCTAAAATGGGAAGTCAGTGACAATAGTCTGACTCAGTGAAAACTAACTTTGGGCTGAGGCAGGGAAAGAGGGAGGAAAATCAAAGCTTTTCGTATATTTTTCTCTTGACCTGAGAAAGTACAGGTGCAACACTTAAAGAATCTTATGATAGATAATGAAGACCTTCATGAAGATTCTCAGGTTCAACTGAAATAGAAATCTGCTCAAAAAGAAAAAACAGTTGTCCCCCTTTTTTCCGTGTTCTATATATACTCTGCAGATCTGAAGACTGTTTCTTCTGTACCTGTTTAACCAGGAAAGAATTGTATGTAAATTTTATCCAGCAAGTGATAATGAAGAAATTAAAAACCAAAAAGTAGGGTATGATGATACAGTGATACCATATGACAACTTTAGATCAGGAAATAACTGAGGTTACAAACTGAAAGCCATTCTCGTGTCCATATTTTAGCAAATTTCAACATTTTAAAGGGAATTGTGTAAAAAAGTTTAAACTATCTTACTCAGAATTTCAGGGTCTAGCCCAACATCTTTTTTATTTTTCTTTTTTAATTCAGTAAGATATGTGAGACAGAGCCCAAGTTCAGTGAATATATGGCTTTAAAAACCACTGACACAGTAAATGTCATTATTCTAACAATAATGCCTCCAGCTACTCAAGCACTACAACTCTATAACAGAAGTATTAATCGTATTGTGAAAATACCTGAATTCACAAGTAAGACTACTATTTTGAAGTTATGATTTTGCATCACCCATATGAACATTATATATCAAGGAAATAAACCAGATTTCAGTGTCTTTATTTTCACATTTGAACACCTACAGCAGTTGTGAAGTTTATATATTTATAATACTTTTTATTGTTTTCTTTGATACTATAAGGCTTACCACTCCATATGATCCCACTAAAGACTTGCACTGCATTAAATCAGCCACTTCATTACTTTTAGAGACCAAAACCACTTTATTTTTCTAATTGTACTGCAACATCAATCATTTAAAGTATATTTTCAATTGTGTTTATATTATGAGACATCTAAAGTGCATGAGGAAATATATTGTAAATTATTATTACATTACTAGATAACAATGAAGGTTGAAGGCAAGTTAAAAAAAAACCCAAAGCACATTACTCTCTCATGGTGAGATTGCAGCAAACAGCAAACTGTTTAATCTATAGAGACAGGACAAATGTCAAAGTCAATTCTTGAGCAGGACTATACAGCTCCAGGGAAAGATAATGGCATACTGTGCTCTTCAGCTTCTAGGTCAGAGCCTGGTGCCAGCCTCAGATTTGCTCTTTTATGCAATGATCCACTGCTTGCATACTCAGACATCAGACTTGTTGGTTAAAGGCTCATGAGGAATGCTGGTAATAAAACAAGGCTTTCATTTCTCATAGCATTGCCAGCAACTCACAGTGCCAGCCCAGTGGTTTCTTTCCTGTTTGAAAACCAACCCCTACGTAACAGTACAGGGACCATTTACAAATATTTGAGAGGGTACGAAACAGCTGCTGGAAAGAGGAATGTAGGTTCTCCCCGGCCATCTGATGTTTGTCTAGTGCCCCATGTGAAATGAGCTCTTGACACACTTTTCTCTGTTTCCTCATGGACCGATAAGAAGTAATACCCAAGGAAATCAATGACCTTGGCAGTAGAGCCAAAAACAGTGAAAAATTCTGTCTTTCTTACAGCACCTAAGAGTTGAGACATGTTACTGGAATACAGAATAGAACCATGCACCAGAGACAACACTGTTGCAATTTCAGACACACAACCTTGGTGATCGTTACAGGGCTAATTATCATATATGAGAATTTCCACAAAATTGTCTACTGATCTTAACACTAAAATATGCTCCTAAGAGGTACTAGAAAGACCTCTATAAAATATACATACCACAGGAAATAACTTTCCCACTACTATCAAAATTCTTGAAAGAGCATTTCTGGATTTCTGGCAGTTACTAAGCGAGTTATACTAGCCAGAATTTCAGAAAACAGAATTCATGATCCAGCACCAACTGACATCTGTTGCTACCACCACTGCTACTACAACTGTTAGCTGCTGTCCTTTCAAATGACAGTAAATCTCTAATCAAAGGAGTCCTTGATAGGAAAATGTATGGCCTTGCTCTCAGTGTACAGTGGTACAATTTGAACAAGTCATGCTGAGAAACATTTAAAAAATACATGAACATTAGCACTGGTGCAATGAAGTTTATGGATATTTTTGTCAGACAGTAACTAGCTAAACCAAGCAAGGTACAAGTTTTGGTGGAAAGAGCACATCCTAACTCACAGGAAGGATTTTGGGAAAGGAATACAGGAAAAAAATTGAATGGTCAGAAAAGTTTTCACAAATCAATTATTTTAAAAACTATTATATGTTTTTTAAAGATTATATAGTATCACATATGTTTTGTACTATAATTGAACAAGAGTTAGAAAGAGAAAACAGGAGAAGGACTCCTCTGGAGTGGATATTAACCCCAAGGAACAAGCTGGTTCCTTGGAATGTCAGAGAACGTCCCCTTTAAAAGGGGAGAGATGAACAGAAAAATAGAACAATGAACTTCAAGAAGGAAAACTGTTTGGATGCTCAGTGGAAAGACAGCAAAAATAAGAAGAAAAGGGTAAAGACTAATTTTTTTCCAATGGAAGAAAGGCTGGAATTCCACTAAATCAGATCTTTCACAGATCTTCAACAAGTATCAGAATCATGGAATACTCTGAGTTGGAAAGGACCCACAAGAATCATCAAGTCCAACTAGCAAGTGAATGGCCCCTATGGGGATAAACCCCACAACCTTAGCATTATTAGCACTGTGTTCTAACCAACTGTGCTAATCTCAGAGTTGCATAAAGTAGAACAAGTAGAAAAGGACATAGAATGACAAAATAAAAAAGCCAACACAAATTGTGGAATACAAATAAGACGAGAACAAGATTAACGTAAAAAAAAAATACAAAAAAAAACCACAAAGCCCTCAACACACTGGTGAGAGAATGACAAATAAAATATTGACTTGCCGTTCAATGGAGAGGAAATGCTATTGACAGAGAAAGTACAGAGAAGGGGCCAAACATTTTAATAATTTTTTCAACCAGTTGTCACTAAAACAGTCAATTGCAAGCAAATAGCTAACTCATTTCTGCCAAAGACAAAAGAGAGCTCAACTCTTAACTCTGATTAAGATAATCTGAAGATGTGGTCTAGAATCACAACTGTTCTGACAATCTGCAATCATTCAACCTCCCGAAAAAGGAAGATTAGGGACACAAAGGCCATTAGCAAATTTTAAAGTGAGTATTGAGTGCAGAGTACAGTTGGAATTTGTGGGTGCATACTTGGGGAGATTCTTTTTTTGCTTTATGCAGTAATTTATAACAGACCAGTGTCCAAACCAAGAATAAGGCAACGAAGCAGAGTTGAACCATTCTAAAACATCAACGATAAGCATCTGTTCACAAGAAACATTTTTGCTATTACAGAAGCTGTCAACTGAGCTGAATTAGATTCATCTAACCCAGAATTTAAATAAAACATTTTTAAGTGGTTATGTTTCTTCTCACCAAAACCCAGTAGATTATATAATGAAAGAAAACAATATTTTTTATCTAACTCAAATCCATAATGCAAGAAAAAACATCTTTATGAAGCAATCATTTAGATTCACTATTCATTTTTTACCATAATTTCTCGTTTGCTCCTGGTTGTTTGTCACAGGTTGTCCATACATAAATTAGTGGTGACAACACAACTGACACCATCAAGACTAAATGAAATCAGTCTTAAGATACCTGGGATCATGGAAGCCACTGAATAAATGGTACTTCTAAATAATGGTTTAAATAAATAATGGTTTAAATAATGGTCTTCTTACTCTCCACTGTGAGAAAACAGGAGACAAAAGACTTTAGAGGTAAATACACCCAACTAAACACAAAATTTCAGATCTGATTCTGAAATCTAACAGAATAATAAAGCTTAAAGACTCTAACTCCAATACAAGAGCTCAGCCTCCTCAGAAAAGAGGAACTGTGAATAGGAACAGTGCACAAACAAGATTTGCAGGGAATTCTTAAATATAAAATGACTATACATTACAAGGACATAAGCAGAAATATATAATATTGACAGCTGCAGGCTTTTTGTTTGTTTATTGAATGAAATTGCACTATAAATATTGCCCCAATTTTTTTAATTATTAAAAGCAACACATTTTACATTCGGAGAAATAGAACATTTTCGCATAAATTTTATAAAAAATAAAAATCCAAAAGAAGCTCCTTATTAAAATTTACATAAATAAACATTTATATAAATAGACATTACCTACATCTTAATAAAACATATAAGTGTGGGGTTTGCAGTTAGAAAGAAAAACATTTTTAAATTTTATTTGTGTGACACCATTGTGCATTGGAAAAAGTATGCATGTAGACTGAGTAAGAAGTACCATGAATGTTTACAGGTAGAAAGGAGATACTTAGCTTTCAGCTAATAACACTTTTGTCCAGGTTAATCAGACTGAAAATGTGTTTTTTTCATAGTGGAAAATTTAATTAACATTTTGCAGTCATTACACTGTTCTGCTGTTAAGCTGATTTTCTTGATCAAGCTGTTAGTTGCCGTAAAAGACTAAGATATCCTCAATTACTACACACAGCACAGTACATTAATCACATTTCCAACATTTTCAAATCTGGGTGGGTCTTTGTTTTGTAAATATGTGCTGTGTCTGAAGCATGTGCTTCAGATTGATTTAGAATATCACCAAAAGGATACTGAAAAATCACAGAAGAAAGAACAGAGAAACCACATGAAATTGGAGAATCATAAGATGAAATTGAGGCCAGAAGTAGAAGCCATTAATTTCACAAGAGAGCTTTCAATGGCATAAAAACCCACTTCAGATGCATTAGTTGGATATCATTTTCCGTTTCAGTAAGAGTAAGATCAAATCAAGGCAGCCTCATAGTAAAATCCTACAGTTACACACTGCAAAGAGGGGTCATTTTAATTTCAGGGTCTTTTATTACACAGCAAGACAACTGATTGAACTGTGAAATAGCATTAACAACATAAATATATTCTGATGTCCTCTCTTTAATGCATTTAGAAATTACAGAAGTATTTTTTGATTTTGTGTTTGCAGGAATGATGATGATCCTTCAATTCCTTTTGCCTAACTTCAAAATACTTACATGAAGTCTATACTGTTGTTAAATCTTCTGCCACTGCTAAATGTTGCACTAATTATCAAATTAACTTTTTTAAGGCTGTGATGATGTAAAAGTTTCAGAGGTTAGAAGATCTTGACTTCTTTGCTATAAACCCATTACTTTTTCCTTAGCTTTGGAAGTCTTTTTCTAGAACAAAATATTGTTGTAATTCAGAGAAAGAAAGTGGAAAATTCTTTGTACTATTATGCACAAATTGTTCAAAATAGAAAACTATACTACTTACAGCCTTCAGATGATCTACTATCAACAGAAAGACATTTTGATACCTGCAGAAGAGTAGTTTCCAAAAAACAAGCAAGCAGTTTCAACTTAACATGCAACTTTTACTAACTAATCTACAAAGGTGATTTTGCTAAGCACAGATGTTTTAGTGTTTATACTGTGCAAAGATTCTGAAGAACCCAAAGATACTAAGGTTCAACTAAACCAGAAAAAAATCTGGTATGTTGATGATACTCTCATTTTGACTAGATTATGTGTTACATTCAGGCCCTTTTATGAAATTTTTGTGAAGATGAAATGATATTTATTCACACTCAAGAAAAATGAGTCACTTTTATCCTAAGATACTCAAGTTCCTTCCTGCAAATTTATAATTCACTTGAAGACAATACACAGATTTTTGAAATGGAAAAACTCCCAAGCATGTCTGATTATGATAATGATAGAAATCAGTGTGTACTATAATGGCTTTAGCATCAGTGAGGCTCCATCACTCTCCAGCTACAACCCCATTAGTCTGAGCTAGGATGCTGATCCCAGGTATTTCTTGCAGGTATCATACTTGTTAGAAACTTTTATGAAAACCTCAATGCATAAAATGTACTCTGTTACTTATATTCTAAGGTCTTAGACAAGTACGTGGAACACCTCTCGCAAACGATTCTCTATTAAAGCACGAATATGTGCAGAGACACTATGCTGTACACCAACAGCTTAACAGTTATGAATGTACTTAGCAAGAAACATCTTAACACTTTTATTTACATGCAACCAAAAATACCTTCAGGAAAATACATAAACATTAAATGAAATGCAAATTTGGCATCTGCCAAACCCAACCTTACCCACTGCAACTTGAGTCACATGAGTTGACTGAACTGAATATTCTGAATCCAAGTAACCTCCTCTTTACTCACAGGCTCATTCTCACCTCACCTCGGTGCCAAACCACCACTGACTAAGGGACAGATTTGACTACGGTAAGTATAGCAGATTGTAGGAATAAGGTTAAATACATTTTGCTGTTACTGTAAGCACGTACAACAGAAAAAGGAACACATTTATTTTGCACTTGAGACAGAATATTTCTGTGCTACAGTAGTCAGTTACTATCCAGGTGAGAGAAGTAAAAGTAAAATACAAAGAACACAAGAGTTAGATATATCACTTTTAGTATGGCAAAGAAGATCAAAGAGGCACTTCAAAACTTTCAGTGCAGGCATAACACTGCAGAATGTAGATCAGCTATCATGTTTCCAAAAGATTAGCAATGTCTAATTTACTAGCAATGTAAATATGTCTAGATTTTAATTAAATTTTCCATAGACTTGAGCATCTGTCACTAACAGTATTTAAATTTCCTAAGTCCCACAATATTTATACATCATATAGCATACCCCTGGAAAAGCTGAAAGTGCACAGCTTGGACAGGTGCACTCTGCTGATTAAGAACTGGCTGGATGGCCAGGCCCAGAGAGTGGTGGTGAACGGGGCTGTTAGTGCTGTTAGTGGCAGTTACAGGGACCAATCTTGGGCCCAGTCCTGTTTAATATCTTTACTGATGATCTGGATGAGGGGATAGAGTTTACCATTACCTTGTATCAGGAATAGTGTGGCCAGCAGGACCAGGGAAGAGATCTTCCCCCTGTACTCAGCACAAGTCAGGCCACATCTCAAGTACTTTGTCTAGTTCTGGGCCCCTCAGTTTAGGAGGGATATTTGAGGTGTTGGATTGTGTCCAAAGGGTAACAAGGCTGGTGAAGGGTCTGGAGCAAGAGGAGAGAGGAGGCTCATGGGAGACCTTATCACTCTACAACTACCTGAAAGGAGGTTGTAGCCAGGTGGGGGTTACCTGGGTCTTCTCCCAGGTAACGAGAGACAGGACAAGAGGACACAGTCTTATTCTATGACAGGAGAGCTTTAGGTTAGACATGAAGTAGTTCTTCACAGAAAGGGTGATTTGGCATTGGAATGGGCTGCCTAGGGAGGTGGTGGATTCGTAGTCCCTGAAGATATTTAAGAAGGGACTGGATATGGCACTCAGTGCCATGGTCTAGTAAGCAAGGTGCTGCTGGGTCATAGGTTGGACTTGATGATCTCAGAGGTCTTTTCCAACCTAGTTCATTCTGCGATCTTCACAACTCTTCCTTTAAGTTATAAAGAACTATACATAATCAGTGTTTTTCCCCCAAGGAAATAAGTATCTGTGTTATAAACAACTTAGATTATATTCCATATATAATCACCATCAATATTATTGTGGTTAGTCTGTATCATATTATTAGTATATTCTTGGTCTGAAATCTTTACTGTCTTCAAACATAATACTGAACTTTGACAAAAGAATTCCTGTTTCCCACTTTTCTCCATGTGTCTGTAGTGATACTTATATGTTTTCAATTTAAATAGTCCATGTATATTTTAATGTCGTCATAAAAACTCTTTTTTTTTTCAGCTATCTATGTGATGGTTAACTATTTCACTGTGTTATAATACTCTTGCAATGTTTTCACTGTAGATTTTTAAGTAAAAATTCTATTCTACTCCAGTTTTAATTTGTATGTAGAAATAACTACTGCTTCAAAAATACACAGATAACAGAAATAATTTTTTATATTTTTAAATTATATTTTTAATAGAATGCATCCATTAACTTTAAAAAAATCCCTCTTATCAAGAGCATTACATTCTTATTTTTTAATGTTTCAATCTCAAGATCACCTAGCTATGCATGCTCAGAAAGTAATCTTGATTTATGCTCTGGAATTCTCTAAGTCATTTCACTTTGCTATAGGAAAATACATGCAATTCCCAGTAAAGTTTTCCCTACTACCCCTTTAAGCCTAGGGAACAATCCAAAGGCAACACTAGCATGAATAGACATGTGCTAATATGGAATTGCTGCTAGTCCAATAAATATTTGAATCAGTATAGCTGCATTTGCAATTCTTTACGTTTGAGGGCTCAGATATTCACTTGTTAAACCACTTATGCTTAAGAGTAATATAAGCTTAATGTAAAAAAAAAAAAGGCAGCTCATCAATGACAGAACAAGACACTTAACAGAAAAGAATATGATAATCTCCTCTACCATTCTATTTATGCAGGAGAAAGGTGGTAATCTTTTTATTTTTAGTTCCTAGTCTGCTGTTAATTACTACTTATGTTAATTCAGCTTTAGTTAGCAAAATAAAACAAATTTAAAAAAAACAGATAATTTCTTAAACTTAGAGAGGTCCAGTTTTAACAGTGCCTTTTTGATTTATCAAGGAAGACTTGATTAGATATTATTGCTGACTTAAGGTGGACCACCTGCCAAACAAAATCGAGTAAGTGTTATTTCTAGATGAAACTCTGCAGCAGACACAGAATCTCTGTTGACCAGCTTAGAGAAATACCCTCTGAGGTTCAGAAGCTGAACATAACAGAGTTACTCATATGGAATTCTATTAGCAGCAAAAGACAGCTAAAATTTCCCAGTGTGATTCTTCTTCCATTTTCTAAGGCAGTTCTCAACAACCAGCCATTCTAAAATACATCATGAAACCATTCTCTACAGATATTGAATTATTTGATCAAATGGCTCAATCAAATTACGTGGCAAACATAAGTGGACTATACTTTTTCTCAAACTACCTAAACCTTGACTTCAAGCATTATTTTTCCCTCTCACTTATAATGTACCAGGTAGCACAGCTGGGTACTTAAGATCTAAAAAGGAAACCGAAAGACAAAGGTTGAATTGATTTTTCAGGGTAAATGCAACAGAGAGGAATACTACTCCTACTGCAAATAACTATGAAGACAGTCTTCTCAAAAACAAGAAGAGATGCCTGCTGCGACACATTTGTGCATCTTTTCCAAATATAAAGAAGGTACCAGTACTGTATTATGCTTTAGACAAACATCTTACTTGATTTCCACAATAGCTAGTGGGCTCCAATGTACTCAATTACTTGCCTTACATCAACAACTTACTGACCTACTGAACTGAATTAAAATTGTCATGTGCTTAAGGGTAGATAAATTGGTTTAATCTCTTACTGAATCATAACTTTAAACAAGATATTCCTAATACAATTCCTAATACACTGTCTTTTTGCAGTCCTAATCATTTCCATTAGCTCATATATAGCTGTATAAAGACTACATGAAAAGTCTTACTAAGGATCTAACTCCATTTAAAACAAAGCAATCTATTCTGTACATAAATAACTTTTTCCTATTCCCCATTTTTATAATCTCTGCCTCTGTGTATGGAGGCAACAGTGCTTTTCATTGTTGGGAAAGTACTCGCATACTGGGTGCATATTTGATTAATGCACATGAAATGAATGCTGTCTTTTAGAATAGTGTCTATAGAACAGGCATTTTTGAAAAGAAGTGCTTAAAATATGAACAGAAAAAATAGAATCATATGTATTACAGATAAAAATTGCCTAGTAGGCCATCTATTCTGTCTATGCACTAGAGCAAGATTGTTCTCCATGGTACATTTTCTGGTATTATACCAGTCGAATTTTTCATGTGCTAAACAGGACTTTTACCATTTCTCTTGGGATATAATTTCCACTTAACATATATATATGAAGAAGTTTTCTCTAAGATTCTACCCACATTTTCTGTCTTTTAATTTTACCATAAAATATTCTATATGGAAACATTCCTTTCTGTCTCTGGGGTTTATAACTTCAAAGTATTTCACAGGTCATTTCCTCAACCCTCTCCTAATCTCTTAGCTAACATACAAAAAATTACAGAAAAAGAAAGAAACAAATAAACAAAACCCAAAACAAAACCAAAAAGCCCACCCCAAACTATAGTTTGAACATATGTTTCATTGAACACACACAGAGAAACACATATACATATAATATAAACATGTATTTAATGTCTCCCTCTTAAAACAAAACTTCCATCGTCTTCACATTCATTCATCATAGAATCATCCTCAACAACATTTTTGTATATTGATTTATGTATGTTTCGATGGCATTGCATCTACAGTCTGATATAGAATGTCTTGGTTTCTACTACACAACAGTGAAAATTCATGTCTAATAGTTTATATAGTTTAATGTTTTGTAGATGCTGCATTGTTATGTAGATCTATCTCCATTATATAGGAGTCTGGAATCATAACAGATTTTACTGAAAAGGACAACATTTTCTTTTTTCTTTTAGTCTCATTATGGAACAACTGCAATCTCACTCCTAAATGTCAATAGCATAATTTAAAAAAAAAAAAAGAAGTTAATTCAGGAAATATGGCCTAGAGTAAACCACTCAGTAACTGAAAGCTATTCAGTCTGGGTTAGGCAGAAAACTGTCAGATATAATTTAGATAAAGCTGATTCTTCATTGATGAGAGGTAGCTATATTAGAAGCAACTCAGGAGTCAGGCAGTCCTGTTTTCTATGATTTACTTAATGAAATTATAGCAATCGTAACAATTAATCCTAAATCATTAAAAAGTTGATAACTTAGTTCTATTATGAATCAGTAAGTATATACATGCTATTTTAAAGAATAAATACAGAATTACTAGACATAAAAACACAGAAATCAAGATCCACAGTTCTCATATATGCATATGAGGTGACATCTGACATTACACAGGAGTATTTGCTTTGGAAATTACACAAACTTTAGATGCATTTTCTATGTATTCTTACCACTTATCCTGGCTGTGCTGGTTTAGAGGTAAACCGGCAGGAGAAATGGACCCACCACAAGAGAGATTTTAAGTCAGAGTTACAATTTAATGAAAGATATTACCATAAATACAGTGACACAAGAGAGAACTGCTTTCAACTCACCAAAACCCAACAGTATAACCCAGCGTCCTGGGGCACAAGCCCAAAGGGGTTTGTTAGCCCTGGTGCTAAGACCCACGTGGTTCCCCCGTGTCCTAAGCAAAAAGAAGTGAAGAACCTGTTGGTGCAGATGATGACTGTAGTCTGGTCAGGAGTGATGGTCGCAGTCCTGTCAAGAATGGTGGTTTCCTCCTGTCGAGGTCCCACTGCTCCTCTGGATCCAACAAGGCATGCTCAAGGCCTTCTGAGCCCCGTTTATGTACCCTCAGGGAGCACCCAGTCCCTCCCCCAGGGCGGGGACTCACACAATGGGTGATTAACTCTGTGAGTCATGGGGTATGGTTGCACCGTTGATGGCCCATTAGCACCCACACCCCCTCAGGCTGGGTGTGGAGGTGCTAACAGCTTCCTGGGCAGCTACTGTAAATGGTCCATTGTTCTTGGGGAATGAATAGAGGGTGTAGAATACATAGCTTTAATCACCCACACACAGTGATAATTGGTCCCTCCTGCTGAACTAGGACACTGGCCAAAATCCAGATTATGTGAATTCATACAAAATAATTAGGTGAGAGTTCTTAGAGACATCTAATAATTTAACTATTCTTTTTTTCTCTTCAAGAAGCATATACTGTTGCTGAATACATGAGACAAAATTAGGGTTTTTTTTTTTCTTTCCTTAAAATATTTTATCAACCTTGTTTGTCAACCAAAGTCTTACAATTGCCATTTTACCATTCTGTTTAATGGCTCAAGCCTTCTAAAAGTATCTGAAACACTTCCTGTGCAGAATTCTGAAGATCTCTCATAGCACATAGGAACAAAAAATGCACAATTACCTGTGAAGCGGACCCTATACAGTATTAGTCTGATAGTAGATAAATTGTAAATTATCTCCTACAAAGCCAGGTCTGAACAACACAGTCTTTGGCAGACAGAAAAGACATGGTGTGATGGGCTGACTGAATGTTATCAATGTCTTAAACATTGCCAAAATCATAGACTGCAAGGAAGAAAGTGTCTGTCTCCAACCACCGAAGCACCCCCTTCCCAATGCCTCCCGACCAGAATTTGAGTTGTGACTGGAAATTTGAGATTGTCTAATCATCTCAGATCTGAGGAGAGGTAAACAAGGTTCAGGGAAGAATGTGTTAAGAATCAACCTTATCTGAGCTCAGTGGATGGTGGGGCAGAAGAGTTTTGGGTGTGTGATGGCAAAATCTCTCCACCCCAAACCAAAGAAGCAATCCCTGCCCCCCCTGGGAAGACCACATTACACACAGGATATTCACATGATCGACAGTTGAGAAGGGGCATAAACCAACAAAGACCACCAAAGAGCCCCCCCAACTCATTCCTGAGGCCTTCCACCACTAGAGGACTGCATGTGATCCAAGTGACGGAACATATTCAGAGCCTGTCACAAGAGACTGCAAAGCTTCCTCCCCACCCCAGGGGAGGTGTTTGGCATCTCCTGAAGGTATAATAATCCATTGAATTCTGTGTTTTACTGTACCTTCGTCACCAAGAAGGCCAAAAGAATGGGACCCATTGGACACTGCCAGGTTACACAGAGTGGTGATACATTCTTTATTTTAATCTCTCTCTGTCACTTTCTCTCCTCCTCCCAACCCCTGGCCCCTTTTCCTATTTCTTTTCATCTCAATTTCTCTGCCTCACATTTACCATTAAATAAAACCCAGACTATTAACTTTGACATCTGGTTTCATTTGTATCTTAGCTTAGGCAGAGGCATTTCTAATAATTTTAGTAACTGGATCCTAACACATGGTCTACTCAGATACAACAATTACCATATATTGATCCACTATATGACTGATCTTAGGTCTAGTTGAAGGCTTCTGAATTTCTAACAACAAGAAAAGTGAATCATTACATTGCTGAGATCTATGGAGGTTTAAAACACTTAAATTCTACTTTATAATGTTACATTCAGTATCTAAAACTTATCTTTACAGCTTCTGATGTAAAGAGATCTAAAGGCATTTCAATTTTAGAGTGAAATGAGATGTCATCTATGGATCTTTACCATCAGCAAGAATCAATGAAGTGGCAATTTGCAGTAATAGGCAAAACCTAAATATGGCACACCTGGGAAAGAAGAAGCTCTGAGGACTGGAGCAGACTCATCCCAACTGTCTTTATTCCAACAAAGGCTGCATTAAGCCAAGCTCTCTCACTCCGTTAAAGTTTTAGCATGCAATAAAATTAACGTTCCTCTACATATTGATTTTTCACTTCATAAAAATGCAACACTCTACAAAAGAAAATTTCATCTCATTGCAAGTTTTTGTATTTGTTTCTTTCTTTGGCCTAATTTCAACTGACAACCAAAGTGCCCCACACACAAGCCTGTCCCAATGTCACTAATCCCTCTGTTCAGACAAAGCAATGCATTGCAACTGCCATGCCACTGTCACATGCAAAACTCAACAGCAAAGCTTCTGACACGAAGTCTGTCCAAATGCATATCATAGAATGGATAGCTTCACTGGGCTACAGTAAAACATCTTTAAATTAGAGGTTCCCCACTTCATTTTAACAGCAATGTTTTTCAATTAGTTAATTCAATCAATTAAAAACTTTTCATTTTTCCTTTAATTTTCAATTAAGGGAAAAAATCGTAACTCAGACAGAACAGCTAGTTCTTGTCTTGAAAAATACTAAATTATTGTATCTGTTTTGAACTATTTTGGAATATAATACAGAGCAAGTCAGTAGAAATAGGACAATAAGTCTGGAGTATCAGCAAAGGGACCAAACTCAGAAATGCTGCCTTGATATAAAAGACATCCCACATTTAAACATGAGATCATTCTTTGAAAGATTTCTTAAGTGGAGGGTACACCTAGTAACAAAATAAGATGTAGTGACCTCTACCTCTGTTGTAAGAGGCATGGAGAGTTATTAATTTCATTTTGCTATTTGAAAATACCAAAGTGTCCTAGTTACAGCAGCCAAGACCAAATTATCACTGTATGGGTGTAACCAAAACTGTGTATTCCCTCTATGTAATTTCTGATGAACTGTTAATAATGGACAGGTTGCAGCAGCTGCCCAGGGCACACCTGACACCTCAGGTTACAAGCTGGGTGTTAAAGAACCCTGCAAGGCAGAGGAGTGTTTCTGTCCTCACACCAGTGATTCAGCTACAATAACTCCACTCCTGAGAGGCATTAGCAACTTCACACCCAGCCTGAGGGGTCATGTCTGCTAGTGGGCCATCAAAGATTCCAAAAATATCTCATGACTCACAGAGCAAATCACCCACTGTGGAATTCTTTGCCCTGGGGGAGGTACTGGGCATTCCCCATCTGAACCTGTGTAACAGTGAGCCTGTGAAGGAGATGAAGAAACTAACCAAAGCGCCTTAAAAACCTTAAGCTTTTTTCTGTATTGTAAAATGTAGTCTTTGCTTTTTTTTTTTTT
>WBMV01006574.1:5809-125812 GCA_013396655.1 Campylorhamphus procurvoides | reverse complement strand
GAGAGAAAACCCTTATCTTCCTAGTTAGTATGCCAGAATTTATCTTGGCCAGGCTATGTGAAACCCCCCCTTATTGGTCCATTGTTAACCCTTTCCCTATTGGTTCTTAACCCTTGAATCTTATAGGCTGTGACCAGCATCCCCTAGAGCCCTATAAATACCCCTGGCCAAGTGAATAAACTCTCTCTCTGCTTCCCTCTCCTGTGGCCTCTGTGTGTTTCTTTGCTGGGATGTCTTGGGACCACATGGCTGGGGGGGACGGGAAAGGGGGAAGCATTCCACCCAGCTGTCGCAAACCTGAACATATATAATCCTCAGGTTTTGGGACTTCTGGTGCCACTTTTGGGATCCAGATGAAGATCAGAACCTTAACAGGACTGCAGCTGCCACTCTCAACAAGACTGCAGCTGCCACTCTCAACAAGATTGTGACCATCATCCTCACCAACAGGTTTTCCTTTCTTTTTACTTTGTACTCAGGGGGATGACCCATGGGCACTCAGGGGCTAATGAACACTGTTCTGCTTCTGTCCCCGGGTGCTGGGTTATACATCTGTTCATTTCTGGGTTAAACCCCAATTTTTCTCTGTATCATTGTTTTTATTGTAATCTTTTTAGGAAATTGTAACTCTGACTTGTAATCTCTTTTTCAAGTTGGGTTAATTTCTAATGCCAGTTTACCTCTAAACCAGCACATAAAGCCAACTATGCTTTGTAATGCAATTCAGACACTATAAAAATGTAAAAGAAAAAAAAATTATAACTTGTTTGAATTTTATAATTTTTTCCATATTATTTGTGTTAAAAATTATTTTCTCTCTCTACTAATCTTTTTATATAATTATTTTTCTTGGCATAAATATTCTGTTTTAAGAAATTTGTAATGCAATTTCTCTTTCTGTCTTTGCAAAACTCCATTTTGTGAGGACTTACTTGGCTTCTGCAGAGTTTCTGGGGCCTCTTTTTTCCATATGAATCCTAGTGAAAGGTGAACCTTGAAATTAAATTGTTTGGATTTCATCTTTTTCTTCCTCTATATAACTCTTTATGACATAACATTTAGTATTGATTTTAATAAAACATGGACCAGTAATGATACAATTAGGAATGCTTAAAATTATAGACATTTTAGAAACCAATTTGTAGAGCAAGCTGGAAGAAAATATGTTACAGATTAAAAACTTAAAGGTAAAATTGCTTAAGACATGAACAATAGCTGGCACATTTATCAGAGTGTATAAGTAAATCTGACCAATGCTCTGTGTCTGTTGAGAATGACAGGAATAATGCAGATAGTCATTCTTATTCCCAATGGCTCAGCCTGTGTTACTACCACTGCTGGAAATACGAAATGGAAACAGTAGGGCAAGACCTTTGAAAAAGCAGACAAAGCTCTTCAAGGCTTACATAAAGCAAAGTGCGCTTCTCAGAGACACATCTGTATTTATCAGTGTTATCAACACTAAGAATTTTCTTCATTTACCACAGAACAAAATTTATTATTTTATGGTCATGATAATGTGGCACTGTGTTTTAAAATTTAATTACTTAACACCACCTAAACTATTTCTTTCTTTGTTTAGTATAAAATTGTTTTGTCAGAAGCTTCTGCTCATCAGTCTCTTGTTTAATTACGTTTGTCTTTAGCAACCACAACACCCACAGTTTTTTAATTATATGCTAGGATAGGCTCTAAATCACTGCAACAGACACGGACAGGACAACCATCATTTGCTTCCATGGTAAAAAAGAACTGACTGTGGCTAAACACTGTCATTTGTAGAATTTACATAAGCACATTAATTAGCCTTCCTTTGTTTCTCTTCAAAACCATATTAAAATACTAGACACAGCTGTCTCTACAAAAGATTAAATTCATGTCCTTTCTAATTCATGATGTCACCCCCGTGACAAGCAATTTCCCGTAGTTTTCCTTTCAAGGAAAAGACAGTCAATAAAAATACCGCTATAAAATTTTACTTGTGGAAGTTGTGCAGACATTCTACAAAAAAAATCAGTATTTGAGACCCTTTTCTCACATCAGTGGGCAAAGATATATAGGCCAGCATTCCCAAAGTTATATCAAATTTCATTTGCAATAAAATAAGCAGTTATTATGACAAAAACTGAGAGCTTTTCCTTGTATTGGAATATTGCTTTCTCATGTACTATACCAGTTTTGGCTGGAATGGAGTTAACTTTCTTCACAGCAACTGGTATGGGACGGTGTTTTGGGTTTGTGCTGGATACAGTGTTAATAACGCAGGGATGTTTTAGCTATTGCTGAGCAGAGTTTACAAAGAGCCCAGGCCTTTTCTGCCTCTCACACCACCCCACCAGTGAGGGGGTTGGGGGTGCACAAGGAGTTGTGATGGGACATGGTCAGGACAGCTGACCCAAACTGACCTCAGGAATATCCCAGAGTCATCAGGCTCAGCATACAAACCCGGGGGAAGAAGGAAGGCAGAGACATTCAGAGTGATACTGTTTGTCTTCCCCCAGTCATCATTACCCATGATTGAGCTCTGCTTTCCTGGGGATGGCTGAACACCTGCCTGCCCATGGGAAGTGGTGAATGAATTCCTTGGTTTGTTTTGTGTGTATGCACGTATTTTGCTTTACCTGTTAAAACTGCCTTTACCTCAACCCATTAATTTTCTCAGTTTTACCCTTCCGATTCTCTCCCTCATCCCACTGTGAGGTAAGTGAGAAAGCAGTTGTGTGGGGCTGTGCTGCTAGCTGGGTTTATCATGACACAAGCACATACAATTAACTTACAGTATAACGCTTAAGGATGAGCCAAATCACTGGAGTTTTATATTTTCTGATAGGGATGATCAGTACTAGCAGAACACATTATGGATATGTATCATATTCAAAGTACCACATGAATTTATGGAATAAAGTAAATGAGTTGATGTGATGGACAAAAGGGCCTTCCAGGAGACTGAGAACAAAGATTTCTCAATCTGAAGAGTAATAGTAACAGTAGCAGAATAAAAATTAGTAAAATTAAAAGTTCATATGCTAGAAAATAATAATGACAAAATTCAATTATCTTATTGCTACTGCTATGATTTCTGGCACACTAGAGTCAATAAGCTTATCTCTGCAGTGTTGCAACAGATGAGGACAAAAGGTAAAAAGAAGTAACTCCATGAAGAAAGTCCATCGAGAGACTGAACACACTTGTTCTATTAGAGCATATTGAAATTAATATAATTACCTTTATTCCTTACTTAATATGAATGAGAATATTACAGTTAGACTTAAATGCCACTTACACATCATACAGCATTTTGGACAACAGATAGAAATTTAAAAGGTAAGAAAACCATTGTGAACATTCACTTTTTCACCTATATTTCAGTAGGTTTCCCTTCAACAGAAACAAGGAAGAGAATGTTCAAGTGAGAAAGAGAATTAAAACACAATTTTATTAACAAACTATTCATTAATCTGCAATTTTGGCTTAACATAGTTTTAGCTTTTTAATCTAATGAACCAAAATCTTGTTAACAATCAATAATGCCACGTGCTGTACTGACAACACCTACAAAACAAAGTATCAACACAACACAAATATTATTCATCAGATTTTTCCCAAGACCAAGCCTCAAGCCCCTGTCCACAGAGTTATATTTGTACTTCTGTGCTTATAAACAAACTCTTAAAATGCATACAAAGGGTTTATTATACTATATGCAAACTTTATAGTCAGTATTTCACTCCCAATATGGAACTGAGAGTCAGTCCGTGCTCTGGAATGGACCTACCTCCCTGTCTAACCTCCAGACTCAATACTGGCCAGCACTGATGTTTAATTAAGCAATTAGCTCAGAAGTTTTCAATGCTTAACAGAAATTAATGCTCATCATAAACTGACCTCACGGTGCTACCAAAATATATTTTCAATACAAACAGGCAGTTTTAATAAAATATTCATTTTACAAATTTAAATGCATTTAATTAGCAAGAGAAAAATAATTTAAAGGCATTGGTCACTCAGCCCCATTATATATACACACTTTTATTTTAAATTACTGTCTAGGTAAGTATTACTTTGTAACCACAGAGGTCCAGAATGCGATCAGGGGCCCTCAGACTAAATGAAACAAGCATGAAGGCCCATGAGTTAAAGTAGCTGCTTTGAAAAAGACTCCTAACTGCACGCTAGACTTGTAGCAGTAACTGCATTAAGCAAACCCATAAGCTTCAGAGAAGGCAGACAAATGTAAGTAAGAGTAGACTATTGCTCATGACATGCAGCGTTAGTAATCTGCTCTACCTGGCCATGCTTCAGCAAAGCATTTAAGCATGGTGCTAAAGGTCTCTCCTGGCTAGGAATACCTCCTTGAATTGAGCCTAAGAGCCTTGCAGAGTTAGGGCCAGATAAAAACATGAATTATTTCCCTTTTTTGTGCACAAACTGTTCAAATACAGACAGCTTAGAGAACTGATGCTTTCAACTTCTCTACCATTTAACAGAAGCAAGACTAGGGTGCACTTAGCAACTATGGGAATTCACGCTTTTTATATTCACTGACAGTCATGCCTGAAGTTGACTATGACCATACTTGATACAAACTTCTCTGCAAAGCTGGAGTGATAAAGATGCAATGAGGCTTATTGAAATGAGTGTACATTTACAAAAATGAATGTGAAAAGCATATTTTTATTATTAATAAAACCTTAGAATACATACAGTTTGGTAGAAACTTTGAAATGCAGAAAAGCATGTGAAGCTTCTTTACTTTTTTAAGATAATTTTTAGAGGAATTTATGTATTTCATATATATATTCTTTAAGCTGGTCACTTTTCGGAAAGCAACACCCCACATACCTATCTAAGGGAGGAAGCTTTCTCGTGGACACTATTACCCCTCTTTAACAGAAAAATTCCAACATCTCTATCACCAATGCAAAAAATATTTATAGAAAAGAGTTATTTTTTGTGTGTAGAGGTGTAATCAAATCAAAAAAATCAGATGACATTGAAAGGGACATGCATTTCCATTTACTTTTTTAGTGTAATTTATTATTGTTATTAATTATTAATAGAAAACATAAATTGTTAATCTTATCAGTTGTATAGATGCTATGAACAACTGAACAAATTGAATCTTTTTATTTGCAGCCCTTAAAGAAGACTACACTTCTCATTATAGACATTCTTGTACAGCCTTTTTGTGCTTTGAAAGTTTAAGAGAGGAATTACTACAATATACAACTTTCACTCAGAAAATCTGTCCTTTGTGTCTAGGAAAATAAACATCAAGTCCCACTAAATATAATAATTAGCAAATTATATCCGATTTCTTTCCTTTATGAAGGACATGTGTTCCTAGTTCCACCCACTTCACCTCTACCCTGGAACATTTCTAGTATGGGGTAAATCTTTGATTTAGAAAGAAAGAGCTTTTTGATTTCTGTCTAGTTTCCAGCTTTTAGAATGATGTATTTCATATATCCCAAGTGACAAAAAGATCAAGTTGTTTCACTAGGACAAAGAACCAACCCAGAACATTTACTTCTAATCTCAAATCTCACTCCCAGATGGTTATTGTCTCTCATTTCTGCAAAATAAGCCATCACTGCCAGCATATACACATTTGTTCTTCTGTTAACATTGTTCTACAACTTAAACAGACATTCTCACTTTGCCAGTGCTTTTCTCTGCGAGAACAATAAAAAGACAGTACAATTTATTCTGCAATGATAAATAATTATAATTTTTAATAATACCTGTATAAGACAGAATCTCTATTTCCTCAGCTTTAGCTAACCATCTTGCACTTCTTCCTTTTAGAATTCATGTTTTGATCACAAGTGACCAAAACTACAAATAGAATTTGAGATTAAATCCCACCAGTACCGTGTACATTGCCTTTAATATTTTCTTTCCACTTCTAAAAATGCTGTAATACATCCTGGTATGTCTTTACACTTGTCTTTTTTCATTGCCATGTCACATTTATGGCTTTAGTCACCCTGAGACTAATAAAGCCAGATCTCTCTTCTTCTGACACTTTCAATTATAACTCCCAGCTTATAGTTAGTTCCTAATTAGACTTTGTACTGCACACTTTTGTTTCACTCACCCTTGCTTCTCTGACTTTTCTATCTGACTTTTACGTCTTCTTCTATCAGCCAGCTTCCCAGACTTTAATCTGGACTCAGAAATATTTCCTATTGCCTCCAAGTTAGGCCACAGTTCAATACAAATTTTTTTCAGCAGTAGCACTGAATCTGAATCTGAAACTAATCCAAGAGTGGCAAGATCTATCACTCATTGCACTGCTTCAGGATGCTAAGAATATAGATCACCATTCACCTGTTGCCAGTGTCAATTACCAGTACGCAGATAGGGCTGAGTAAAGGGTGGGAGGAGGAGAATCCATGAAGAGGGTGGGAAATGCAACTGCTGACAGTAGAAAGTTGGAAAAACTGCAACCAGCAAGTTAATCTGCAAAGGTTGTTTTACAGCCCAGTACCAGACTGGTAAGAGCTTGCTGCTCTCAGAGGACCAGAACTTTTTCATCTTGTATTTTTCCTTGCTACTACTGTTCCTCTTCCCTGCTCCCAGCCCTGCACCCTTACCCTGGGCATTCCTCAGTCCCTTTGTGAACTGCTTGCACCCATCTCAGAGCCAACAACTGCCTGAGACACTCCGAGTGCCTGCATGCACGCATGCTGTTCAATGGCAACACTCAGCCAGGACTCAGCAACGACTCAGCAAGGAGGAGAGAGGCAGAACCATTCAGCTCTTTTCTTTTGCATCTCCTCCTTTTCAGCTGTTTTATTAATAGATTGTAATACAAAATAAGAATCAGTAGTACTAATAATGAACAACTAAGCAATGAATTTGAGCTGCTGGCTATAAACAAGTAATTTCTACTCAAGTCTTAAAAACAATATGTCAATTTAAATGCTTGAAAGATATTTAGAACTTGGGGAGATTTAAATCATTCACTAAGCCAGATTTCACAAGGTGAGGTTATGGTAATTTAGATTGCTCAGTGAGTCAGTTAGAAAAGTTCAGGGAAAGTTATGCCTTTGTTTCAAAAGAAGCCCAAAAGAGAAGAAGAAATATACTGGGACACCACCCTGCAGCCCTGAAATAAACATTCACTATCTTGTCATATTAGAATGCAAGCATACTTGTTGATATAGAAATATATCATTAAATAAGGTGTATTTCCCAAATATTTATTACTTAATTACTTACTTGTATAAAAACAAACTTCTGCTTTAAAAAATCGTGAAAGTTTAATGAGGACAGAAGGCAGTAGAGTGAGACTTGTGAAACGAACTCTATCTCCAGAATAGCAGCTGAGGAAACGGCCCACAATTACATGACTTGAAAATGGAAAACGGGTTCTGACACAATTAACCTTTTGGCAATGTAGAAAAGTTATTAAAAAGAAGTGGTGTTTTCTTGAAGGCCAGAATCTGTACACTTTGCAAACTCCACTCAAAATCAACACTACATCAAAACTGATAAACCACAGGGAGCAGTTAAAATTAAATTCTATTGTTAAAAGAAGTATTGGTAGTGACAGAACATATTCATAATGGTGCTGTTTTGAACCCATGAAGTGGATTACAGGATTAAGACTTAATAAATTTATCTCTCCCTGAGCCACCTTACATCCTTATTAAAATATATATTTTTATTTNTATTTACCTTATCTCCTAACTGACTGCCTGGAATTTTTTACTGCGCCCTCCTTAAGGCATCACTGTCTTAATAGTATGTACCCTACTATTGCTGTTGCAGGTAATCATACAAAAAACAATCAAGGGAAGCTTTACTAATGAAAATGTTGCTGTTCTTCCACTGCAATTTCAGAGCTTTTGCTAATTTAAAACTCTAGTTAAGTATTGGGATCATCCCATCTGCAGATACAGTTGTGTTACCTAGAACAAAATACTCTAGAAATGCATATGCACACACACACACATGGATGCACACATACAGAAAGCAGGACAGAAACAGCATTACAGCAAATTCGATCCAGGAATGTATACAGAAAATTAAATTTTAATGAGCTGCATTTCTCAAAAGTAATTTCTTTCTTCTATTTCTCTTTCTAAAATACCTTTGTACTAAGATTTCTTAAACCTAGAGGTGACATTCTCATCACACTGAAATTAGTAATTCACAAACTCTCTTCAACAAAACCAGCACTTTGCCCAGGTTGTCATTTACATATATTTCTCAGTCATTTATGTGTCTCATTCTTTTAGCTTTTGGGTAATTTGATTTCCAAGCATAAAAATACAGTTACAATAGGCCTTGGAAAAGTGACTATAGCATATGCAGTAATCTCTACCATGACAGCCACCATTTTGCATTTTTCATGGCTTCAAGAAAACCAGTAGTAAATTTCTCTTTATAAAATTTTAGTTCTGAACCTTATCATGTAAAACATTTTATTACAACATTTCTCTCATTCCCTACAAGTATGTTTGGCAATGATTTGGCAACAAAAGTGAGAATGATTCCTCAAGATGTTATCAAAAAATTACTGCAAATGAGCTACCAAATAAGCCCCATGATGCTGATGTTAAATGTTTCATTTCCACAAGCTCTTTAGAGAGCCAGGGCATTATCCTACTGAACTACAGAATTATATGGTATTAAGGGTGAACCATGTGTTTATAAAGCCTATTGAATGCTTTCAAAAATAAAGACCTATAGCCTTTTATTGTTTAAAAGCAGTTTCTCTTTCTTTAAACCCTTTAAAAACCCTATGAAAATTTTAATATTCACAGGATTTACACACAGGTAAAATAAGAGAGGTATGGTTCTCAGAACAAAAAGATTTGTCATGTACTATAGAGCTCTCTAATACTCGGGTTCTTCTGAAAGGCTTGATTAATCATACTATTTAAAGGTTGTGACACATTTATTCTCAAACTAATGCAGGCAAAGCTAGTAATTCACAGTTAGAAACCCGTGGAAGAGACAGCTTATGTGTTGGGACAGTTGGTTTTAAATTCTGGATCTTTTTGTTCCCTGCCTGTTTCTGGTGTTGAAGCCAATTAATTGGCATATCTTAACTCTATAGTGATTTGTCTGTTAAGAAAAAGGTGGGAAAAATTTTCCTAATTTGCGTTTATTTGATTTGCCTAAAAAAGCATTTGCCACTTAGGTTGACACACAAGAACCATAAAAACTAAAGATAATAATCCATATTTTACTTCACCTTAGCCAAGAGCACAGAAATAGATGTTGACTATAAATACACTGAAGATGTCAGACCAATTTATAAATAAATATTTAAATGGGCTTTAATAAATTCTGAACATAGATCTTCAAGCATTTTAGAACCAAAATTTATTCAAGGCAGAGCAGTATAGACTTCCCTAGAGAGATACTGGATATTTGGTGCCATCAGCACCTTAGAACCCTTGGAGTGCAGTTGTGCTTATCATGGGCAAAGAAAAGGTCGAACTGGCATATGCCAAGTAAAAGTTTCCCTCACCAGTTCATCCAAGCCAGAATATTGACCTTTCAATTTATTTGCCTTACAAGCTTTCAAAGCATTTACCCATGAAATATATACCTTGCTTCAGCTCTTTTACACCAAAGAGAAGAAAAATGGACTGCATCCATGATTTTACCCTTCCATGATTTAAACTGAGAAACGTGATTGCAGCAGCTGACTCCAGAAGCACTGCAGTGAGGTGCAGCTGTTGCTCGGGCAGCACTTAAAGTGTTTCTTCTGCCTGCCCCATTCATATTCTGTATGGGAAACAAGGGAAATCCACAGAAGCACGGCCTATTAAGCAGATCTTAAGGCAGGCAGCAATGTCCTAGGGTTAGACTGGCCATGTGTTAAGCCCTACTAAAGTAGACCACTTCAGAGCAATCTGTAAGCCAAGATTACAGGAGTATGCCACAGCCAAAGAAAGGAATAGATTGCACACAAGCAGCAGGTGCCAGACCTGCCACTGACACCCTTCAAAGTGTGTGATGCATGAGACACCTTGAAAGAGGAAGCAGAGAACTGAAATCTCCTTCCCTCTGGACAGAAGCTAGCAAGGACAAAGACCTAAGAAGTCAGCAAGGAAGATTTCAGAGAAAAGGTGAACTGCTTTTTGCAAAAATTAAGGGCAAGGTGGGAGAAAGCAATTTCATGTTCTTTGCACAAGCACAAGACGAGGAAAAAGACTCAGCACGGGGAAGATGAATCTGTGGAAAGTGAGATTCAAAGCTGAAGGTAATTTATAGTTAGCTCTGTTAGGAATATTCAGTTAAAGTCAGCAATGAAGAGTTTGACTTTTCTCCAAAAGTAGTTGCACTTATACCCAGGACGGTCTCAGGAGGGGTTAATGGAATTAATGGAATTACTAGAATCTCCTCTCCTGGTTAAAAGTTACTGCTCCTGCCTGATGTACCAAATCATTCACCATTTAGATTTCTCCTGAGGCACATTTTTAAATAGCAATATTGAGTCTCCTTTATGTTTAGTTCAATATTCTCCATTTGACGTAACGGCAGCCATGACAAAAATATGTGTCCTGAGAGTACAGTTAGGAAAATATGAGAATGTATCAGCAGTTTAATTTCTCCCTTTTCAATCCATGCCTTTTAACTTCTTGGGTTTCCAGTTTGAATGTTATTACTGTTTCATTAAGGCCATAACTATCTGTGTTCTGATTCCTGAAAGCCTATTTGGCATAACATTCGAATCAGCAGTAACGAGAAGAATACTCTCTTCCATCATAAAGTTTGTTACATTGATGAATATCTCTCTGTAGGAAACTATGAAATGAGTTAATGTACCTGCCTATTAAAGCCACTTCAGGACATGGCTGAACATATCGATGGCCTATTAGCTAAAGAGAAGTTCAATCTAAGGCCCAAGGAAGAAATACAGATGTATCTGAAAAGTGGGTTTATTGCAGCTATTTCTTACAGCTATTCAAAGAAAAAGCACATGTCAGCAAAATTACGAGGGCTAAAAGATCACACTAAAAAGTTAAGCAATCTTGAGGCTTTAGGATTTTGCATATAAGATAGGGGGGGCTTATATACATTTTTTTGTGTGTGTGTATGTAAGGCTTTTTGCAACTTTGTTGCTGAACAGGACTTTGGGTAAAATCTAACATCTGACAATTTATTTTAGAAAATATTGTGAAAGGGATTACTGTTTTCAGATGTATCTAGAAAAATGGAAATCAAAGACTATAAAATGGATTAGTTTCCTTTTTTCTTCTGAACTTTTTTCAGTTCCACTCAACTATTTGCATGTAGAGACAGGCAAACCACTGTTCCACAATGACAAATAAATGTAAATTACTAAACTTGTATTTGCTTTATTTATATTTACCTGGATAAATACTGAGAAAAGCTGTTCTACCAGTGAAAAGTGAGCATTCTCATCAGTGTGGAGTTGGAAATTCAAATAGTCACAAATATTCAAGACTATTGAAAACAGTTTAATAGATTTTAGAACATATAGATGAGGACTGGCTTTATACAGAAATCTGGTAAGTAGGCTTTATCTTTGATAAACAAGAAAGGACTGGAAAAATCTTGCTGAAGTATTAAGTCTAGCGTCTTCTTTTCTAGGCATGAAGTCAGCTATTTTTAAACATACCTCTTTTATAAATATGCCAACCAGTATCTTTAAAGAGGTTTCTTGCTAGTGATTGAGTTCATCTGGGTTGCGGTTATTTTGGTTTGCTCTTGGTTTTGATTTTCTACCCAAACTATTTCCACTGGAAATTGATCACAGGATATGATGACTAAAACATGAAAAACAAAACAAAACAAAAACCACCCCCCCCTGAAAAAAAACCAAAAAAACCCAACAAACACAAAACCAACCAACCAACAAATGCTTTTATAATTTCCAGACTTAAATTTAATCATAGCCACATACAAATTTTGTTCTTTTGTTACCTTTACTTCATTGTGTACCAGCAGGATGTATTTATCAGCAGGAATCTTATTTTCTCTCCAACTCTCCTACACTATACAAGGCAAGGTTTTATAAACCCCTCTGTAATATGGGCTCTGCTGTCCTCTGAGTAGTAGTTAATTGCCTGTGTTCCAGTTGGAGTTCAGAATGTTTTTCAAGTACAAAATCACAACTGAATTAATTATTTCAAATGAAGTGTCCAAAGTGTTACTAATTCCTTACTGCTCCTGAAGCAACTGTAGACAACAATCCTGGAGCATTCTAGGACATATTTGCTTTTCTTTCACAGCTGTGCCATGCTGTGAGCTCACACCTCACTAGTAATCAGCTAGTAATACAGAGGTATGTTCTCCTCCTCAGTTATTTCTAATAAGCCCACAATTTACAGCAGAATTATGTTTTATGTCCTTTCATTGTTGACTGCTTAGAATGTAATCCCATTTCTATTATTGAAGTTCAAACAACCTTTCTGAATGATATTCCTGTACCTTTGAGCTGCTTACTGTGGGAAAACCTCCCTCCTTCTCCCATTCAACCCTTCCTTTGCCTCCTCCTCACAGTGATGTCATCATAAAATTTACCTGGCACTAAACAATTATTTACATTATCTACTGCATTTTATAATATATTTTTACTCAATTACCAAATATTTAAATTATTACAAAATGTTAGTTCCTGTTCTCGGATAACCTGAATTGCAAATTAAATTAATAACTTTTAATTGTCTCTCAGTATTAAATGGTCATGGTCCTTACCAGGTAAACTAACACTCTTGTAACAAAACAGATGTTAGCTTTCCCTGAGAGTACCTATCCCAGTTATTTTACAAAAAAAGTATTGATTTCATCTCTTTTATGATGATACTGGTGGGAGTTAGATGCTGAATGCATCTTTTAGAAACATACCTGTTAAACCACAAAGGAAATGGTCATTATTACCAAACACTGAAGATCTTATTTCCTGCTACAAACAAAAATTTGAGGATAATGAATAGCAATGCTTTTAGTATTCCTTGAGACATATTGTGAATTCTTGCAATAAGACAGTGGAAAGCAAATGTAACCATTACAGTATTGAGCAAACACAAATATTCTGAAATATTAAAAATTGATATTTCTTAGCTGAGGCAAATGAGTTCTGATATCTCTGTGTAATCTAAAGACATTTATTTTGCTTCAGCCAAAATTATTCAGCTAAGTCAAGACAATAACATGTCAGCTTCACCATAGCTGTCATGTTCTCCCACATTTAATAGTCAAGAAGCTAAAGAAAAAAATCTATAGGGACAGGCTTCTCATTAATTGTGCACACAAGCACACACATAAATCCCTTTGAGGCATATTAGCTTTAAAAGTAAATTCTTGTCACCAAAAATGGCTCATAAACTATGCAACATATATTACCAATATTTATTCATCAGACAGAGAGTAATGACTGATGACTTAAGTCTCTTCATTTCAAAATAAATTGGCATTTATACACAAAAAACACTGGGGAAATGAACTTTCGGTAGTAGTAGTTTTGTTGTCATATGATCCTACAGAGCCATTGCCTTTGTAGGCCTTTAAAATGGGAATTTCCATCTTTGTCTTCAGCCTTCTATCCTGTTTGACAGAAAAACTAACTGATAAACTAACCATATATTGGACATGCTGGATAAGAATATTTGTTGGCCTCAAACTTAATTTCCCGGTAGCTCTCTGGTTAGATTTTACATTTCTCTTGCAATTTGAGTTTATTTCAGAGAACAATTTATCAGTTTATTATCAGAGAACAATTCTGATCTTTGAGGTATACTTTGAAATCAGTTCCAAGTTATTTAAATGCTTATACTTTAAAAATATATGCCATCAAACCAGATGCATCTGGCTGTACTAAGGCAACCTTTGGTTTCTGAGCATACCAATAGATATCACTGTTTGCTAATATGTGTGTTTGGTCAGCACTGAATATATGTGCTGCCCATGTGAGGTACACGTACTGACCCAAATATAACATAAGTATGTTTTGATGTGTATTTGCAATCACGTCTTAAACTTCTCCAAGGAATTTTGCCAATACAGACTCACTTTCCATGCAAACGTTTGATCAACTGTTGAATGCACAGCCATCTCTGCAACCTTGTTTTAGCCATTACTATTGGATAGGGACATCTCTCCACTTCAATCTAATAACCTGTTTTGTTTCAGGGAATGAAAATCAGAACTCATATTTGTTGCTATCTAAATGGTCAAAGCACGCAACATGCAGGACGAAACCACATCTGCTTTCCCTGCCTCACTTATTAATATTTGCATGTTGGTTTTTTGTAGGAACAAAATCATCAAAATGTATACACATATAAACAAATCTCTCAAATATATGCAGGTACATACCCTTTCATAAGCATGTAATATCATACTCTCTATTCCTTAAAAATGGAGTGGTATTATGCCTCTTTTGTTTCCTTTGCCTCTTTCTCAGTGCTATAATGCAATCCTCAGTGTCTGAGCACCAGACTTCAAATGAGAGAACTATTCAAAACATGCACAAACAAAATAAGTGGTTTCCTTAGTAATGGGAACTATGTGAAAGCCTCTGAAACAGCTCTTCCTCCAGTAAGTCATTATGTACATGATCCTTTCCACCCCCAAATTATTGATGGAAGGACAGCTTTACATTTAAAGATAAATACCTGTCGGGAGGCGGGCTTATGGAGCAGTGAGACGGACTCAATATGAGTTAGCTACAAAGCTCAGTTTATTCATGGCGTTTCTACAATTATAGTGTTCTCTGAGTGTACGTGCATTAACATTACTGCTGCTCACACACACAAACAATCACTCATTGGCCACAGTTACAAAACTACTGTCTCTGTAGTCTTCTGCTGCTCCTGAGTTCTCAGTCTCTGCAGGCTGTTTATCTTCACGAGCACAGAGCAGTCTGGCCAAGGTCACATTCCTTTTGCTCTGTCAAGAAATCCACAGGCCTGGTAGTTTCCCACAAATACCTAATGTGCACCTATGGGTCTTGGTAGTCAAATTACAGATAAGAGGGAAAACATTTACTGCATTTCTAGTTCCATTGTTTGCGTTTCAATCAGTAAGGATGTTGTATGTCCCACTGATCTTTTAATTAATTTTCTGGATCTGCAAGTTATAAAAAATAAAATTGTGTAACTAAACTACTAAGAACTTATCTTTGATACCCATTACACTCCAATAGTTTAGTGTGCTTGATTTAAGCTATTATGAGGTAACCATATTCTGAACACACACCAGACTTGTCCATGCTGTTTCTTGTCATCACCAAGACAAATTCATGCTATTGATGGCATGGGAAAATAACTCTGATACTTCTCTTAGTCTCAGAGTAAAAGTAACTAAAAGCAAAATGACCTTTTAGTTCTAATATTTAGCTTAGTGACTCTAAAGTTTTCCAAATAAATATAGCACTTGTGCTAATAGTTATGAAAAGTATATAATCTAGAATTGCTATTGTTGTCCACTCCTTTTTAATATTAAACCACAATAAAATGTAACAAAAATAGTTTGTTCAATTTCATCAAATAAAGACAGAAATTCAAGTCCAAAGTTCTGCCCTTGAGAAACACATAGAGACTTGCCATATATATAGATGTCATTTATTGCAAAAAAAAATGTGACTTTTTCAGGGAAAGTGCCTAAATTAAAGACAAACTGAGAAGGAAGTTCCCTCTTACTGATCATTACTATTTGCCACACCACACAGTGTCAACAGAAAAGGACAAACCTGTTTCAGATAAAGAATCAGTTAATATCCATAGGAAGGAAAACAGATATGAGCAAAGAAATAGAATACATACACTCTATTAACGACAAAAAGATCAAGACCTATGACCACCCATAAGAATTAGAACAAATCACCACCAGGATGAAAATTCTAGGCCTTATATTCAAATCATTACTGCCACTGTCTTTTTCATCAACCTTAGATACAGATTAGCTCAAAGAGCCTGCACATTCTGGGTCCCATGAATAACAGGAAGATCCTTAAGAAAACAATAAGACAAATGTCTTTAAGACATTTCAGTCTTAAAGATCCACCTTTGAAAAGATCCCACTAAGTTATTACTTAATTACTGAAGGCTACAAAACCTGAGATGTCACCACAAGTAAGACATAAACTTACTGATGAGATCAAATTTTAAATGAAATATATACACTGAGCTCAAAAATTGCTTTATAGATATTTCAGCTACCTAATCCAGCTCCATATAAAGACTCTCTAGCTGCTTTTCACTACTCCATCCTCATTATGTCACATGACATAGCAAGGTTGTGGTTGCTGAGTGTGACTCACTTCCAGCCTTCAGCAGATGCTGGTATGCCAGGAATTCTTGCCTATTAAAACAGGGTCAAGGATGAAAATTAGAATAACTCATATATGACTCTGTGTTGGACTCAGTTAAGATTTTTTCAGACCATAAGTCACTTCTGAGGAAGGCTGACTATAGCTCTGGGACCTATAATGAGGAAAGAGAATATAGCTCTTGCCTGGGATCTCATACTTTCTGTTTCATAGAACACAGTTGCTAAATGAACAGGCACATTTGCTGGACTACGCAAAAATCTCTTTGATCACCAAGATTACCTCATCATCACTGCTTTCGTCAGCCCCATCCCACATGATTGAATTGACTGTACTATAAGGTTCTTTACTATGCAGTTCCAGATTTTGCGAAATCATATAGCACCCACTACCTACATAGCTTTTAATGAAGTAACTGGGGCTCTGTGTAGATGTGAACTTTTCCTTATGTAAAGTTCTTTACAGATTCATGGCTTAGATTTGTTTCCCTCTGCTTTAGGAACTATGCTATTGTATCAACACTAACTCTTAGGTCTGATAAAAGAAACTTGGTAGCAGGTTAAGTAATCTGAGCATAACCCTTCCCATTATGAAGCGCAACTGTGGAACTTTGAATTCGTTGTTGACAATGAGCCTTTCATCTTCAAAAAAGACAAAGACCAAGAGCTAGAAATGTTGCTTTTGCTTATCATTGAAAATGATTCAATTTTGGACGGACACACATTAATAAAAATTACTCCTTCTCCATATGGAAGCATAACCCATTTAGGAAAATGTCAATAGTCTGACCATAATATCTAAAAATGTGCATGACAATGTCAGGTTGATGGCATTGCACTGAAAATACTGGCAGAATGGGGTTACACAAAATGGTGGCTTTTTTCTCTCCCTTCCAGACAAATCACACAATAAGTGGTTATAATTAAAACAGCAGTTAATTAGTTAACTTATGACACCACAAAGCAGATTTCTTTGAGTCTGAGAAATCCTGGACCTTCTCTCAGAAAGGAATACCTCCTCACATCCCACATGGAAGACACACTATGGGTGTGCTTTGCAGAAATGGTGAGAATTAATCTGTCAAGCAAATACCAGCTCATGTCTTTTTTTACTCTAGGGGCTACAAGAAGCAAGTGAGAAAAGCCACAACTGAGCCCCCATTTCTTGTAGGCATGGTGCTTCACAAAACCAGGATAGGGACACATGTAGTCATAAGTGACAAAGCTATCCAAAAAGTGTTGTCTCTTTTACACATAGCCATAATCCACTTGGATATGCACTTAAAAGACTTTTTTTAACGGCCAATTTCTGACATAAAGCGTGCCATCTAAGAATTTAAATCAGATAGTTGTGGGGTTTTTACTTTAACCACATAGTATTTATTACAGTTTTTAATTACACTTGCTGTTTTCTAAACACAGTTGCGCTCTCAGAGCCTAAAAACACTAGAAATGGTCACAGTTAATACCCTGAACTACAACAAGCCTACGGGTCACAGCATCAAGGGTGCCAGAGTTTAAGAAGCATTTGGATGATACTCTCAGGCCCATGATATGACTCTTGGGAATGATCCTGTGTAGGGCTAAGAGTAGAATTCAATGATCCTTGTGGGTTCCTTCTAACTCAGCATATTTTGTGATTCTGTAATATTAAGGTCCAAGGATACTCTGCTTTCTATGTAAAGAAACAAGGGGAAGAGTTTTGAAATCCTCTTCCAATTTTGAGAAAAACGCAGACACAAAACAACTGTATCTTAATAACTAATGTTTTTATGCCATGTTTATTGTCCATTACAAACAACTAATTACTTAGGTTATTTCATGTGTGCTCAGTAATCAGATAAAATGCATGGTCAATAGATTGCTGAAGTTAGTCTACATTAATTTCATCATCTGTCTATCAGTCTGAGAGAATTTTTTTATACCCTGTAACCTATTAGGCTATATGATTCTGGTAAAATAGTATACATTGCTATTTTAAAATCACCAAGCATGATAGTGAAATCAGCAGGAAAATAACTTAATGAACTTCAATAATCATAATTGTATTGGTTAGAAAACATACTTTTCTTCTGCAGATAGTTTGAAGAAAAATATTCTTTAATATTACCTAAACTATAAAATTCTATTATTTCACTTTTTTGTATGAAACAGAACTTTATTATGATATAAAAACATTTTAACTAATATGTAAATGTATGCCTATCAAGGAGGCACTTTAATTGCATATATAGTCTATCATAAGAACTCACTTTCTTTATGCAAGCATACTCTAGCTGACTTAATTATCAAGCCCTCTAATTACACAGTCCATACCAATCAACCAAAATGAAGCACTTCTATAATCTTAATTTCACATGTCAAATCATTGACTATGTTTTTCCATGATTCTCATGTTAATTAGAAAGTGAGGTTTTGAATGAATGACAGTGAGTACATGAGGAGGTTAGGGGCAAAACCCAAGAAAGCTTTCATGTAGGGCAATGCTGGTACCAGCCTATTCCCTTTCCCCCAGATCTTCTGTTTCTTCACTGGCTAAGAGAAAGGATATTTATTTGTCTTTAACGGAACATTTTCATATTTCCAGCTTTGCCCAAACTTTTTGAAATTTTCTTCTCTCTTACTCCACCCATTATCCCACCTGTAGATCAGGTTAATACCTTTTTGAGCGGATAGGTTAGGGTAAGATCAAGAAGGATTTCCATTTTTCTTGTGGGGGCTAGCATGGTAAGATTTCTTACTTTTCTGGTTTTGGGTTGTGCTTACTTATCATATCCTGAGCATTACCCCATCTGACATGGGACACTATGTTGTGCAGCAGGGAAGGATCATAAGTTTACTTTGGGATGTTTACAGTGGGTTGTATTTGCAGCTCATGGTGATGAACATTACATACTATCAGAGGCTCTAAGATCCATCTCATAGGGGCAAAGTAGAAATGAGGTTTCACCAATGAGCTTTAAGGCTAAGGTGATGCGACTTGTTTCTGACCTGAGGTGTTCCTTATCCCAAACTCAGGCAAGAAGACCTGAAAGGCAACTAAAGAGGCCCAACTTTTTTGTTCTATCTCTTTGAGTCACATTAGAAAAAAAAAAAATTGAATGCCCATAATAAGAGAATGGGAGAAAATCAATGGGCCACTTGGCCTTACCCACATCTAGAGTATCTCACATATTTGTGTATATCTGTCACTTAAGTGCTATTATTTAATCTGTCAGGCAGTCCCACTCAGCTGTATGAGTGAAAAATGAACAGCACACATTTTAAAAAAACATTTAAATCTTTGGTCACTGTACGTAATTTAAATGCAGTATTCCAAAATTTGAGGCAGAAGGAAAACAGCTTTATTACAGACACAGTAAAAATACCAGTAAATCTAACAGAAGTGGTTTTGCCCTAACCAGTCATAACAACCTGAAATTCAGGATTTTAGCATTAATTTAATTTACTTTTCATAATAAGTGATTTTATGAAGAGTGAAATAATTATTCTTACAGAATAAAAAGAAAAATAATGCAGTCCCGAGATGTCAGACTCAAAGTGAATTGAGACAAAATATAGTAATCATAAAATAGCAACTATTTTATAATAGAATTCCAGTGCTATTGCTGTTGCAAAAAGTACACTAATTTATATCATTTGCTAGACTTCAGAACCTTTTTATACTATTACTGGACAGGACCAGTAAAAGTAGGTGAGTGTGAAATGAGAACCACATCTCACTTCAGTCCACTAGAGGGTGGCCTGCCTTGCTCGGGACTGTGGGACTGAATTCACACAAGAGATCCAACATTTTCTTCTTTTGACCTGTTGATAACCAATTCATTGTGCTTCACTATTGTTCATCTTCTATTTTAAAGTGATTTTTTGAATATAAATAATATATATTAAAAAAAACCCACCCAAAACCCCAAAAAACACCAAACCTTTTCCTAACAACATCTATCTCATTTATTGTGTATATCTGGGAGAAGGGATGATGATTATTACAAATAATTTTACAATTTTTAAAACCCTCATAGTTCGTATACTCGTTGTTCACAGACACAGAAAATGGGAAAAAATGAATTCTTCACCAAAGAGCATGGCTTAAAGGGAGAAAGAAGGAAGAAAAAAATCTGTGCAGCCCATTGTTTATATAATTGGATGGCCATAAAAGAGAGACTCAAGTAGATAGAGATTGAAATAAACTGATTTTATTTAACCAACCCCTTTCTCAGTTTACTCTGTGTTTTCATTTCTAAGGAAAATCTATTATTGCTATTATTTCCTACTGATGAACACAGGCACCAAAATGTAATATTTGAAAAAATTTGAAAAGGGTGTAGTCTGTAAAATCTTTTCCTGTCTTATGCTTAAAAATAATAAAAATAAATAAATACATAGAAAAAATAAAAAGGGCACCAAAACTGTCAGGGAGACACAACACATTTTTTCTGAGTGGTTTCAAGATACGGTGTCCTCTGAACTACGGCAGCCTTCACAGAACTTCAGTGATCTCTAATAAGTTGTTCTGAGTACAGATAATATTCCTTAAAAAAAAATAAATAAAACCAAACCACAAAAAAGCCCAACAGAAAAGAAATCGGAGCGTGGTGGGGAGGGGCAGGCGCTCCTTAGCTCCCTCTCGGTGCGGACACACGGCATCCCCGGCGCTCGCCGCGGCAGCGCTGGCGGAGCCGCCGTGCCCGAGAGCGCCGCGCCCGCTGCTGCCCCTCGGGCACGGAGGGCTCGGGCAGGACTGACCGCTGACGGGCAGCACCGTGCCACTGTGACAGCCGAGCGGGGGAACGAGGCACCGCTAACCACCATGGAAACAAGGAGAAAGAAGAGGAGCTAGCGAGCATCTCTCTCTCCCCCCGCCGCCCCCCCACTTTCTCCACTGGATTGCGAGCCTCAGCCAGCCAGGCAGCAACAGCGCTCTGGCAAATGCAGGGGATCTCAGCTGGCAGCACAGAGAGTCTCTCATGTTGTAGGATATCAATAGATACATCTTTGTATTATAGACCGCTAGACACCGATTCACACCCGTACATACATGTATGCACATCTCTTCAGACTCTGGCTTTAATACAAGTATGTGGCTACCTGAACTAAGGATTCAAAATTACTGAGATGCAAGAACTCCTCCAGCTCTGAAACTACTCTTATTATAGGGTGAGTTCCTCTTTATTTTCAATTTTATCCTGAATTTTATCTTAACTGGTAGAGTCTTTCTCCTTTCTTCTTTTTGTAAAGTTATTTTATTAGCATATTTTCACATTTTACTTTGAACAAAAATGCAAATGCAGTTTGGTTTCTCTGTCAGTTATAACCTAAATATTATTGCAGTAGTATCAGATTACTGCATTTGTTATATCAAATGATAAAAAATTATAAAGGGAGAACATTTCCACTGATGTTTCAGAGGCAAAATCAAATTAAACAGTTGCTCTGTGTTTCGAAACCAATAAAACAAGATACAGGACAGCCTCCTTTCTTCTCTCCAGTGCAAGGATTAAGGGAAATGCTATTTATGTCAGGACTTAAAAACCACTGAGGAGCGAGGTTGAATGAGCATATCACAAACAGTTATTGAATTTCTGCCAGGCTACATCTTAAGGATTGTGGCAAATTACTTCGCTTAAAAACATTCCAGTCAGAAGGGACAGTGTGAATGTCTGATTACTGATGCAGCTGGAACAGACGTGTTAGGTAAAAAGGATCGCATTAAGCAGAAGAGTTCTAATCTTCTTTGGTAATTAACAGGATCTCAACAGGGTGCCTCTAAAGTATATTTACATGTAAGGAGGCTGTTCGGATCCATCACTATAAAAGCTTTGCTTGGTGTAGTATAGGAAGGCTCAGAACTGTTTTTCTTTGCTTTCCATGTCTTTGTTTTCACATGTCTAGCTGGAGTTTTTGCCCAGCACTGCTGTTGGGAAAGAGAACCCTACACAGGGGAATGGAGGAGGCAGCAAATACAGGAGGCTAGAAAAAAATCAGTGATTGTCTACTTAACCAATTTAATCACCATAAAATTTTATGCTAGCACTACTGTTGCTCAATGTTTTTATGCATGTGTATGCCATTTCTTTCATTCAGTATGAGTACCTCAGTATTCCTTCATATGAAAACACATTCAGTAAAGTCCATCAGCATGGATCTGTGAATCATGAATCAGTGAGAGATTTTACTTTACATCATAAAAAAGGTTAGCTATTTAATGCATGCTTCAAAGTGAAAAAATACAACCTGCATCTTCCTGTATGATTTCGTTTGTTTTTTAGAACACTATACCTCTACTAAAAACACCCTAGGATTATTCCTCCTACCCCTTTTTCTTCCCTCAGCCCCTTCACTCCTGTACAGTCTGGAGAACATCATAAAGAATTTGTTCCTTTGCAGCAATGCAATTATTTCTGTGTAATTTTAGAGTTAACTGTGTTTTGAGAAACTAACATTGTGAAACAACCATCAACAGATAGCCACTGGCATTAAGTCTGCCACCTTTCCAAAAATGTCAGGCAATGGGCAGCTTAACAATATGTATGATAAGAAGTCAATTAATTCAGGTGACCTTTGTAAATGGTGACAGTAAAGAAACTGTGATAATATGCCACAGCATTCAACATTCCCTCTGGAAAATGAATGAGCTTAAGAAGAGGTTTTCTTTTCAGAGTACAAAATGAAAGGTATTGAAGCATTAGCTCCTGCTATTGGCAAGCCTGCTTCCTCTATTTCAGATGGTGTATGAAATCTGTTCATGAAATAAGCAAGCTGGCTTATTTTATTATATGAAAAACAATCTCTGGTCTAATTATTAAATATCCTGTTTTCATCCACATTATATTGCATTTTAGTTGTTAAAACAAGAATGTCAAGCTGCTAGTTTTGGATTTTTACAGCATGTGCTGTACAGTAAGTAGAGAAAACCTGATTCTGATCTCTTCATGCTATATGCAAACGACTACTCAGAGGTAACTTTTTCTACATACCATGGTACCTGCTCAGCTTTTCCGATTCTTTACCCTTACTCATTTTTAATGTAAAAAATAAGTAAATGTGAGTAACTTTATGCTAATGCATATCCGGTTGTGCCACATATACTCTAGCGTGCAACTTTAAAATATTACAGAGATATGCCAAAGAGTTTCAGAAAAATGTGGCCATTTCAATCATACATATACAGAGAAAATCTCAGGGCACAGTATAGACATTCTCAACCAATAAAGCATGCAGAATGTATGGGGACTGTATTTTGGTTAATACTCCCTCAAAGCTTTTGCAATAATGTTAAAGTGTCAGACAGCGACTGGCTGATGTTGTTATGGTAACCCCGAAGTCCCGCCTTTCAGGGTGGCAGCTCTGAGCATGACATCAGAGCATGCCTGTTTGGAGTACCCTGAAGTATTTAATTTCTGCACCAGAACTGGACCACATCAACTAGGCAATGTTGCTAACCTCTAATGCAGATCAAAAATATCTTTGCTAACTCATCAGTATTGAGCAGTTTATGAAAATACCCACATCCTGCGAATCACTTGTGATCACTTGTCCCTTGACACTAGGGAACAAAGTTAAGTGTTTGCAAATGACAGCAAACCATTTAGCAGTGTTGGAGCCACTTTATTGGACTCACAGCCCTAACCTTTATTATATTAGTAATTATTCTACAAGCAAACCAAAAACTTTGCTGCTGCTTTCTGAAAACCACTCTCACAAAAGTTAGGCTGGTATTTAATAGTCAAGTTTTAGAGCATCAAAAAAATAGAAGATAAGCAGTACAAACCAGTTTTTCAAGATAAGCGCCATCTAACATCTGAAATAAAAGTCACCACAGAGGAAAAAACAATCCTTTTTTCACTATATGTATGTGGTTTAAGTGAGCTATGGTACATCAACATTTTAGTTAATTCATGTATCCTTTCTTCAGATAATACCATTGAAAGCTGAAGAAAAACAAAACTCTTGAGAGAGACATTGTCAGAAACTATTTTAATAAACCCTTCCACCTCAAATTCCACAAACTCTCCTTAATATCAAATAGCAAAGACTGACAATGAAAAACCAATTTCACATGTGACTCTCAAGGAACTATTTTCTGCAGACCAAAGAATGGACAATTTCTAAAGTTTTTTGAATGACCAAAAATCAGACAGCTCCTAAATTTTGGTGTTTTTAACAGAATAAACCTTCCATGAGCCTTCATACTACTTTTAGAAGAATATTAATTCTCATTCTAACAACACAACAACTAATTAAAATCCTATACTTCAATGGAAGTAAAATGCCAGTAGAATTTTATAAGAAACAGTAGTGACAGATGTCATTAGAAAAGTCATTAAACACATTAGTATTAAGAGAAAAATCAATACTTCGCATTACAACTGTAATGTAACTGTAAAAAGCAATTACTGTGCCTTTTACTTTTACTTATTCAACTGATCACTTCACAAACTCTTAAAAGTTGTTATTGTGAAACGGTATAGTTCATAAAGAACTTATTTAAACAAACAGTATGACCTTCAGTGTTATACATAAAATCTGTAAATTATTTCATCAATGTTCTGCAATAAACTCATGTTCTCAGCTGACCTAAACTGATAAAAGTTTATGGGTTATTCCACTTTGGGTTCTTTGTGGAGTAGCTGAATGTGACACCTGGTGAGAAAGAACATTTTCATGAGGGTGAAATACAAATTATTTTCACAATTTTCCTTCATCCAATTACCTTCTCCCTATTTCCTATTCTTTATACATGGTAGATAGTGCTGTATAATAAATCAACCATAATAGAAGCTACAGACGTGCTCTCACCCCTAACATTCCCAAACCTACTTACTAGTTTTCTGCAAAGCAAAAACAAATGCAGACATTAAAATGAAGGGAAATACTAATTTTATAAACACAAATTTATACATTGTATCCTTGAAACAATTATCCTTCATTTACAAATATTTCTTTTTCACAAAAGATTTATCTCTACACAACTTGCTCTATTTCATCTTGGCCACAAGCAGCAATGCTCTGATTCAAAGAAAATAAGATCTTGATTCCCATTATTTCTATTCAGTTGCTGCATTTCTGGAATTCATTAAAATATCTGGCCCAAATTTAATGGTAGTTTAACTCTACTGACCTCTGTATTAGAGCAGAAAAGAATTTTTGCCTCTTTTCTGCTCTCAACTTCTCACAGACTCAGTCAATGAAAATGCTTTTTTGACAACATTGACACAAAAGAAATCATTTAGCAGTTCTCTTTCCTGCATAAGCATCTGTATTTAGAGGTAAACATTGCAAAGCTGGATAGAATGCTACAGGGAATATTTTTTTCAAAATGTCTACTGATTATTAGTATTACCCTGGGAGTCTTTCACTAGAGGTTTCTTGTTATGCAAATAGCAACCAGTCTGTCAGGAAATACTTTAAAGTCTCTATAGTATTTGGTATAAAATGGCAAAAATCTCAAGTTTAGCTGTACCAAAAATCCCTGGACATCCAGTTATCAGTATGGAAAAAAAATAAATAGATCTTTTTATACAATTCTCTGTCTAGGGATCAGACAATAATAAACCAGAATAAACATGTGGTAATAGAACAAACAACCAAGAGTAAAGTTGTGCACTGAGACATTTTAAAAATCAACGTAGTATTTTGTGCTATAGTAGTCTATTAGTGCATCATCCTGGATGAGAGAAGATGATTCTCCAAGTAGTCATTGAAAAGGCAACACAATAGTCAGACATTACTGGGGCTCTCCTAGTGTGGTCTTCAGAGGTTACAGGTAAGCACGTTGATTAGCTTTGTCATCACAGTGCTAAAACAAAAAGTCATCCTTATTTGAGATAACATGAGAAATATACCCCTGATTTGGGAAGCATTTAAATAAATGAAAATATGGAATTTGTTCCCTGTAAGGATAAACACAAATGTCTTCTGCTTTAGAATAGTAGCACATCTCTGCTGAAAACAGATATATAGATATATACGTGTCGATATTTATATCAATTGTGTTATTTTTTCTGTACCTAAAGACCTAAAATTTTTTTTTCATCTTGACAGGAATAATTTTTATGTAAAAGCAAACTTTCCTCAAAGATTTTAGGAAGTGTCATGGTAGCTGTAAATAGAAAGACTAGACAGAGACATTTGTCTCTTCACCCCAAGCTCATTCCTGTTGCCAAGTTCTCTCTCATCACTGAACTTCCTCCCCCCGCTGGAAAGAAGCTTTCTCTAGAGGTCATGTCAAGCATCAGCAATTTTTGCAGATGACACTTAACAGTGAGCTAATTCACCAAAGTGCAGTACAGTGCAGTACAGTGCAGTTTTTCCACTAATGTGCAGAATTACCTGCGGAGCTCCCCACACCAGCCATCTCCATGTTCCTTGCCACAGAAGGAGCAGAGAGGCAAGAGAACTCAATCTGGCCAAGGCTCACATAGGAGCTAAGCCTTCCAGAAAAACCTTTTTTCTATGTAACAACAGCTCCAAACCCACTGCACAATACTAAACTGCTCTCTTTTATGTGTCCCATACAGAAATCAGGCAGTGCTGTAAAAATTCTTCCTCCCTCTGCACCGCAAAAGGATGTTTCTGAAACAATGCAATCCATTTATGAAGTACAATATTTTCTGCTATCAAATTCTAAACAAGCAAAAAACAGCCTTTCAGTATGAAAAATAAAATTACAGTCAAGTGATGCTTCATTACCACTGTAGCTTGAGGGACATTATCTGCACAACTCCTATTTAATACCACTTTATAACAAAACAGAATTACTTAGGTTATCCTCTAAGCATAACACTAAAAGATTATCCTAGATATATTCAGTCTGTTACACCATTTTGAAGATATATTTCTTGTTACACAAGATGCATCACAGATGTCACAGGAAGGCAGCTGAGACTGTACAGCCGCTATTTCATTACACTCTCAGAATACAGTAATTGCACTACTTACTTCATTTTAATTTGTTTGGCCAGTTAGTTGCTGGTAAGCCCAAATACAAGGCTGCAGCTCAACAGCACTTGAGAGAAATGGAATGATTAATGACCATTATACCAGTTTACAGAGGTATCCTTATGAGGTAAGAGAAGAGAGAATGAGGCAATTGCAAATATAATGATCTGTTAAGCTAGAAATGTTTGTCTGAATAGCAATTTCACCCAGTATGTGTAACTCAGGTAACATGCTCTTCTGAATGCTGCTTTGATATAGATTATCCAGTCATCAATATTGTGTCCGACAAACACATTTTCAGTCATTTCATTTTTATTGTGCAGTAAGAGACAAAAAGGATATTCAGAACTCTGCTTCAGGATTAGACTCCAAACTCTAAGCTCCAAAAACACACAAGGAAAAGTACTCTCTCCTCCAAGAGCCTTCAGCAGCCAAACTGCTGAACTCTGCCTTTCCTGGGCAGAAAGAAGAGCTAGTCAGTTGGAGGAACTGCACAGAAATATTCTTACATTTTTCACTTCCACACAAGGATGACTTGTATGTTGGGACACACATTATACAAATGATACACTCTGGTAGGAAGCAGTCACCTTGGATATTAGTGCATAGAGTCATTTTAATGCAATGAATGTACCTCTATATTTCAGTACTGTTATCTGTAAAATAGTCTGCTTTTATACTTAAACTTGCTATGAAGAACCCATGGTTCAGAACGAGTCTTAGTACACTTGGGCCATATCGTGCACCATTTCAGTAGCAGTCAGGAGAGGCAATGCATTTCGGCTCACACTGGTACAGATGTTTCCATGCCTTTAAATAATAAAACCAAATGCCAGTTTTCATTCTGTAGGAGGTACGCTTCCATTTTATAACACACATTCTGTTACAGCTAACTACGAAAAAGAAAAAAAGTGTATTAAAACAACTTTTAGATATAAAGAAAATCTGATCAAGTACAAACCACCAATTTTGCCAAAGATTTTAAAGCATAAATTGCCCTCTCTTGTATCTCTAATGCTCATTACAGTGTGTATTGCTAGTGATTTCTGGCATGTTCAAATAGTTCAGTAAAACCAGACTGGATCAAAACCATTGTGGGAGCCTCACTGAAATTGTTATCTTTTATTCCTTCTTGATTTTTTGCTAATTGTGTTGGTTTACAGTTTGTCTTTATATTGTTTTAACAAATTTCTGTGCAAAAGTAATTATAGGAGTAATTATCAGCTCAAAACAAGTAAATGAAACTATTACCATTAATATTTCCATACTAGACGGAACAGCCCAGAAACCTTTCACAGCTGGTCCTTAGAACTGACATGTTTTGAGTGTGATTTTACTTCAATTTGTGGCCAAATTCACATTGATGTCAACAGATGTAGAAGGGATTTGGAACTGCTTTGGCTCTCTGCTTTTTTGTATATTCATCAATTTTGTATCTAGAAACACTTCTCCACCCATGCCANNAAAAAAAAAAAAGATAAAAATAACTCCTTGACAACTTTTCTTCTTGTTAAGTATAATCCAAATTTATCTAAAGCATTTAGATGGAGATCCAAGACCTTCTGCAAAACAGGATTTCTAATAATAGGAAGTCTACCTAGACACTTATAAAATATTCACAGTCCATATTGCCCAGAAAAGTTTGTTAAGTATTTTCTTAAGCACTACAGCCTAAGGCACACTGGAAACAAACCTAGTTTTCAAATTATGGTCAAAAAGATTTTAATTAAGCAGAATTATACCAAAACTTTGGCAATTATTGTGCATTCTGGTTTATCTGTATGAGGAAATAGTAATATTCAGTAGCAATAATAGCATATAATCAATCTTGATGAGAAGCATGCCTCTTCAATATTTAGTGTGCACTTTGCCTTAAATATAACTCATGGACTTTATGTTTCAAAGTGGAAACATGTGGTTCTCACTGTAAATTTCTCCTCCTATTTCTATTTCACTTGTCTGTAGTAAACATTTTTCCATGAAGGACATCAGAGTTTACGTTGCCATTTTATCATGTGTGAGTAAATGGAATAAGATTACATTGCTTTTAAGACTGCCATAATTAAACCAATTGGGAAAACCAAAGTAATACATAATAAAAAAAAACCCCTACATTTACTCTTTTGTGTGTTTATTGATAAATGAGTGAGGAAAGCAAAAAGCTTTGTCCAAAAAGCCTAGACATCAGATATGTATTCCTGTCATTAGCAGCAGTAAAACTGTGCCTTAATTTTCCCAAACATTGACAGGAGGGGCTTACTATAGAACTATGGCTTCTTACACTTTAGTCATAACAGTGAACTCACCAGTTTAGAATTTATTGCAAAAAAGTTTATGCTTTGTGTCCTATTTAGTTCTAGTCTAGACCCACATACCTTTCTCGTGTCCCTTAATGAGTTAAAGCTCTTGAGAAATAAAATACTGAGATATTTTGACTTCTGCTGTCAAACTACTACTTTTTTGGAGAAAAATAAAATATTTCCGACTAAATTTTTGAAGAATTTCTTTGAAAGAAATAGGCAAACTTTAATGTCTTCATTAAAGGTTATTCAACTAATTTTCCTTATTAATTACAGTAGTGCTAGATTCTTTGTTGCTCCATTTTAATGATAGAAAATTAAGTATTTATTCTTATTTGTTTCTATGATTTGGTATGATCTCTACATTTTATACCTATTACTGCTCCTGTCCACTATTAGATTTAAAAGCTGTTCTAGAAAGGATTGCATTATTTATATGTTTCACCAATCAAAAATGTGTAATTTCACTGGAAAAGTATTGATAGACTATAATGCATTCCCTTGAAACTATGTGTTTGGCTTAGGTGTTCCAAAAGTGGAGGTCAAAGATTTTTCAATTTCTATTTATGTACTTATATAAAAGAACCTCTTCTAAACAAAGTATTTATTTTAAAATTCACAATTGCCAGTGCTCCCAGTGCCTTAAGAGGCTACTCAAGGTAAGGCAGATCCAGGTGCCTTTCTAGAAATTTAAATATTGTCTTCAGCAGGTATCATTTAACAATAAACTACAACTACAATAGGTAAGTAAAATTAAATACAATTTCAAAGATTTAAATGCTGAAATGTTAAATTACCCATACATTGTCCAAATTATTAAGTACATTTAGGGTCCCTGGTCATTTCAGTTCAAGTAAAGTATATAGATCTACATACTTGGAGTTGACATACTTGGAGGTCCTGGACTTCTGATCCATACTGAGATACCTTTTGTGCTTATAAGGGTTGGAAAATCTATAAACTTTCTGCTTTTCAAGTCTTCATCACTGTTCTGACAGCCTACAAGGTTTACGAGAAGTTCACAAAAAGGAAAAATCTCCATTTATCCTAGGTGAATCTGGATTAAGTATTTGTAATCTTTACTTTGTTTTAAATTTGGTTTATGTACCCATTCTTCAGACAACATGTTGTGTTGGTATGTCATTATGTCAGCCCTAGCAACAACAAATACACATAGGAAACATTAAAAATTGAAGAAAAATTGTTAAAAAGTTTATACAAACACACAACATAAGTATCTGACACAAACATGGCAGGGAAATTATCAGTTATGTTGAGATGCTAGACTATCCGTCTACAACTACTCAGTGGTAGGCATGTAAAAGTTGTGGCATAAATCCACTATACTGTTATTTAATCTTCCATGTAGAGGTTAGCCAAACGTTCAAAAAGCCTGCAAATTCTGTGTAAGTCATCTAGTCCATCATTACTTGCAATGCAGATAATAAGAACAGTAAAGACTAATCAATGTTCATGGCTGAGGAAGATGTTCAATTCCATAAAAAGAAAACTTGCATTAGTATTGCTTAAAATAAATTTTGTTTGGCATGTCAAAGTACAGTATTGAATCCAACATGATCTATGGAATGGTCAAAGGACAAGATTAATAAATCCTGCATACTAAGTAGTAAGAAACTCCAGAGTTTGATTTTTACCTTCCATAAGTTTGTCTGACATAGCAGACTTTGTTTTGCATGGGAGATTGAACTAGGGGGTTCCTGAGTCCCTTCCAACTTGACCATCCCATGATGCTACAATCCTTGGCTTGCCCCTTCGCCAACGTTACCTTGGGTAAAGATCTACGTCACCAGTATCATCAGAGTCTGCTTAGATGTCTTGGTATGACTGCATCAGATGAGAGCAATTTAGATGTTACTAGAGGGGAAGGGCACTGTTCAATCTGTCTCTGAGCTAGTTGTATAGAGTTGAAAATTCTGAAGAGGCAGACAGTCTGCTAGACTGCTAAAAGAAATAAAACTCCATTTGGTCATGAGGCAATATTTACTTTGCTGTTACCTACCAAGAGAAGTGTAATTCGATTACATCCCAACAGGATGCTAAAAATGGTTTAAATGCCCTACTAGCTTGTTTAAAATTTTTAGAATAACACACTATATTTATTCAGATAACAGAAAGTAACTATTTTCTAGTAAGAGAAAAGAATGATTCCCTGAGACATTACCATCTTAATTTGTAATCTGTGTATTTCTGCTCAGCCAGGTGTTCAGTGTTTTTCACAGGTCTGGGACTGAACATACTACAGTTTTACATACAGTTTTGAAAATACAGTGATAGCAATCATGAATGAGAATTAGCATAAAAAACACTTCATGTTAAGTGTTAAACTTTGGCTTTCACTTCCTAGACTGGTATTTTACTTCATGTAGTGAATATATTTAAACTGTTTCACACTTTACATTTTATAATCCTGCAGTGAGTTTCATGAGAAGTGATTCTGCTGAGAAAACTTGTCAGTTTGAAGCTATTATTTGTGCTGAATTTCTCATAGTTATCTCCAGTATCAAGATTCGTCCAGTAATTACTTCTACCAGAGTAATTTAAGAAACAGGAACTGGTCAATTAGAGTTGCCTAAAATTTAGACCACCCTTTTACAGATGATTAAATTTTTAGTCCTAATCTTTGAAAAAAGACAGCAGTGTGCAACGGATGACAAACTAGAATCGCACTATAATATTATAGGCAACTTCACTGAAGCCTTGGAGTGTAACGCAGAGCAGAAATAACCTGCAGCACTAAATTCCAGCCTTTGTGCTAATGTTATCAGTGGATAACATGAGACAGCCCTTTCAGTTCTAGGTCCTGCATGTGCATAAAATCATTGTCATGAGATTTACTTAGCACGTGAGATTTACTTCAAAAGGCAGGGTTAGGAAGGCCTTTAGTGCAGTTTGCATTTATATTCTTTAGGGTGAGTAAAAGCTATAATTTGATAATGTTTTTAAAGAAAAATATTTCTGAAAAAAAGTGAACTATATTGCTATTAATCACCACTGGTATTACACCAATTCTTTAAGTAAATATTCCAGCACAGGCATACTGTACACTCAAAAGTATGAAGGACAAAGAAGTTTTAGAAGAAATTTTTAGAAGAATTTCACCAAAATGATACCTATGTAGTAGTACAGGCTGTTTCTTATCCATGGTCATTACATTTGCCAAAGTCTACTTGTTGGCATTCACTGGGGTTAAGTATTTGAATGTTACTCAAATCAAAATGTTAATGATATATTATGAAATTATTTCTTACAAGGATGCACTTCTCATTATGCAGCAACTTGCACAATTTATTCCCACACATTTTCTACAGTACAAAAAGATTTGCTTTAATAAGAACCCCTGTTCCGGCCCTTGATGGGACTCTCATGAGCACAAAATCTTGTCTTTCTAAATGCCTGCTGGCTTTTAACTCAGACACTCATATTCAAGATAGATGCTTAATGGAATGTGACCAATTACAGGAAGTCATATTTAAGTGCAAAGGACAACTTTTAAAATTCTTTTTCATTTCTGTTTACATATCCTGATAATCACACCCAGAGAAGATGATCAGCACTTGGAGTAATCAAAGCTATATCTTATTGACAATAAATCCACATAGTTTGACAGGGCAAAAACGAGTTTAAGCTCAGCAGCTGAATGCTTAAACGTCTTCCTGAGCCATGCAAAATACAAATGTATGGGAGATTCAAGGTAAAAGATTAAGTAGATCTAATTCATTGTTATGTAAATATTAGAAAGAAAAACCATAAAGAACAAATTGAGAATATGAGACTGTATGTGATACTGCTTTCTACACTGCCAATTTACATGCGTTTTATTCTTGGACTTTTTCTGCAAAATGCAAAAACTGGTTGCCATAGCAACTGCCACATGTTACTCAGTTTATTTCTGAGGTACAGAGCAGCCTATAAAAGAATAATACTGTGCACTTATATCAGGATCTCTCAGCACCAGAGTGTATTGGGAACTACATGTTGCAACATGTACATGTACTTTCTCAAAGTTTTAAGAAAACACATTAGAGTAGTTGTATTTATTTTGCAGCCTTTCTTTATTGCTTATATGCAAATCAAAACCAAAGATTAAGAGCTGTATGGAGAAAAATGTACACTCTGTCCAACCTGACAGTTATTTTCTGCGTTCTTTTTTTTATTACAGTTCTTTTAGACATCTATAGTAAACAAGTAAACTTTCCAAACTTCTTTATTGATGTAGGGGATATCATCTTCCAAAGCATAATAGGGCCCTGAGCAACCTGGTCTAGTGGAAGGGTGGTGGACGGATTGGAAGTAAACGCTTTAAGGTCCCTTTCAACCAAAACTATTCTATGATAATCATTATATAGATCTACAATTCCCATCATCTGCTAAAGGTTAAGGTCTAATTCAAAGGAAGGATTAAAGCATTCCACAGTTACTCATTAATTGTCTTCCCTCCCTCCCCAAAATGAAGTGAACCCTTAGTTACACATCCATCATTTATGAAGAGATCTCTTGCAATAGTAGTACAAAATAATCAGAATGCTAAAAAGGGAGCCAACTGAAATTAGCCATTAATGAACATATCTTAAGGAAAACTCTTGTCATTCCCTTGCTTTTGAAGCCTGAAAAGCAGCCTCCATGTCCACCTGAGATCTACATTCCAGGTCCTAGAGACAGACCTTTAGCCAAGCTGTCAGCAAGGAACCAAGCCAAGACTCATATTTTATAGTTTAAAGGTCAAAGTAGGAATCTTAAGCTTTTTTTTTTCCTATCTTCCTGTAAATTTTTTCTGGTTTCTACACGAAAACGTTTTTGAATAGAATAGAGGAAAATATTTGGTTACATCCTCATTCTAAATTCATGACTGTGCCCATTAAGATTATAAAAATATTTCTAAATTTGTACTTGAAACAGAATAATCAAAATTTAAAACGTCTTTGGATTTAAATAAGCATTTGTATGTTTGAATATTTTTCCTGTTAGCTATTTTCACAAGCCCTAACCAGTAAATGCTACTCTGCCTATTTTACTTGTCTCTGCTGATTTCTTCTACATCATCCTGTACTTTAGTAAAGAATACAAAAGCTGAGGAACACCTTAGCAGAAGAAACCAAGCCCAGATACCCTTTTTTATGGTTATCAGGGATGGGGATTGTAGCATGTAGCTAAAACTGCAAATTGTACTATTAGATTGACAAGCAAAATGAGCACATGTACAAGTCCTGGAGGCTAGAAGTTTTGAACAGGTCTGGCAGCACAGGAACCTCTTGAATTGCGAGGGTAAACTAATAGAGCCTAATTCTGTATTTAGGCCTTGGGAAACATTCAAACTAAAAGTGCCTCAGACATTACTGCTAAGAGCATATGCTTCCCTTTGGATTCTTTTGATGCTTAGTTTTATCAAACTACAGAAACAGAATAGCAGGGAACATAATAACAGACTTTTTTTGCATTCCCTTGGGACACAATACAGAGTAATCAATTGTAAATTAATTGGGGAAAATTTGTTTTGCACAGCTTAAAGAGGAAAAACATTAATTAGGAATCATTTGCTTAATGGCAATTCTAATATGTCATGCAAGTGTTCAACCTAGTTCTGTGTAGTAAGATAGCAAAACAATTATCAAGTATGTAAATACCAATAAACTGTAACCTATACCTCTATGAAAAGCAAAAGTAGAGTCAAAATACTAGATGAAATTTAATTTTAGTTATTTGAGTGCATCAAATCTTCCATCAAATCATGAGATTTATAACAATTTTATTACTATTAGACACACGTGGTACAAATCTGCAAAGTCCCTCAACAGCACAGAGGTTGCACGTTGTACAATCTATCTGTATGTAAGCATTGAAGTCAGTGTTAGCTCTCCGTATGTTACTTTAGTTCTTATGTAAACAATACTTGCTACAAGTACGCTTTCAGTAGAAGCCAATGCTAGCTATTAATAGTACAAATATATGTCTAAAAATCATTCTCTTTCTTTTTTAAACAAAATCCTGCATGTGGTTTGTCTTGTATTGGTCTAGACAGATAAACATAAATATATGACACATCTATGATAAAGGTAGAGAAATAAGGTTTTTAAAAAGCCACTCTGTGGTTGAAGTCCCCAAACATGTTTTCAAAAAAAAGCACAAGCACATAAAGTAATAAAGAAAAATATGTATAAAACCCCCACATATTTTGCAATTTACTGGCTTTAACAATTAAGGCACGCTCACTGGCGATTTACTGAATGAGGTTCAACAAATGCCATTCTTGCTCTGATTAAATGTCAAAGCCATAGACTTCTTGTTTCAAAATGAGAGAGCAGCAATTTGATGTGTATAAAGAACCCTCCAGATGATTTGTCTGCACAATACTTTTCTATTCTTATCAGAGAAACTTCACATTCTGGTCTCTTATACTGTAGATTCTTTATTATGATATGCTTTGATGTAATAAAAATTCATTTTTATTTTTAACAATAGAAACAAGCTGATGCAAATTTGACCTGATTGTTGACTAGATCTCTGGCAGAAGGCAGAGAGAAAGGAGCAGTCAGAAATCTTATTGCATATATGGAGAAGAGTGGCTTGTGATGATTTTTGCTTTTCACACCATTAATGAAGTTTGAGACCCTCATATTGAAGTTCCTGTCCTCAAATTCATCATTTCCACAGCCAGAGGCATTGTAGGTCCATGTGGTTATCTTAGAAAGATAAGCTTTTCATGACTGTACAAGTCTAAGCTCCAGAGGACCTCTATGTCCACGTGGTTATCTTAGAAAATAAAGCTCATCACCACACAATTCTATAATCTCTACCTAACCAGACACAATCGAGCCCTCAGGAATTAATGGATTTTACTAAGTGGCATAAAAAGCATCTCTCAGCAGAAAAAAACCACTGTGCACTGGATCACTCTGTTCAATTTCCTTGCATGTAAGAATTCAATGAATAGTTTTCAAGTATTTCTAGAAGTATTTCTAGTATATTTAGAACTTATGCCTATAACATAGGAATATAAATATGAAAAAAAATGCAAAAGATATTTGCAAAGGTTACATTGCATTCAGAATTCAGACAGTGTGAATCATATTTGCATATTTTTTTCTTTTTGCTTTTCAAATTTGTTTGTAAGAATAAATCTGTGTTCACACCAAAAGCTGTGCAAAATGAATTCTGAGTCTATTACTTGAAATTGTTCAGCTGTAAAGCAAATTCTGACTTGGATTCAACAAAGTGTCTCAGTAACAGTTTATGAAAAATGAGTAATTCACTTTGAAAGTAGCTCTAACAGAAAGTATTACACAAAGTAAACAGTAAACTCAGAATATAAAACAACAAATATGAATTATTGTGTTTTTGCAAATTGGTTAAATGAAAGAAAAGGAAAAAAAGAGGGGGGAAAGGAAAAAGTGTTAAAAAGAACATGCCGTTAACTGCTGTAATCCAGAACTGGTAAATGAAATCTAATATATGTGACAGCCCACTGAAGAAAGCAGAAGGCATTGATAACCTGAAGAGACATGGAGCTTAGCCTAGAATTTGAGATCTTTCAGATTGTGTGTGATAAAAGCTGAGCTCTTGTAGCAGGCTGATGGCATGGTAATTGCTAGTTTCATTCATCTCTTTTAGGCCTAAAGGATTGAGAAGTCTAATTCTTAACACACGGGTCCCCAAACAGCCATTAGACAGATAGGCTCAGTCTGTGGAGAAAAAAAGCCCTCAATGGACAAAGCAATGAATTTAAATTATTTTTTTTTCCTGAGAAGTGCTGGATTTCACTGTGTAGAGCAGAAGTAGAATTAACATTAATTCGGTTTTACTTCCAACTCAGTTAATGTCCAAAGATGGTGACCAAGAGAGTGATAAAATAGGAAAAAAACCCCAACCATTATTTTTCCCCTCATCTTACTCTTTCCTGGCTGCCTCTAGCAGGAAAAAACTGTTTGTACCTCCTCCCTTCAGAATAAAAAAACATTTTAATTTATGATTTTATCACTTTAAATTGTGCTCAGAATACTAGCCTAGAAATACTAGAAATTTCACAGGTGTTTTACAAAGGTAAGATGCAACTGAGGAGACCAAATTAAAAAATGAATAAAAATATTAATGAAAATCTTAGTCATGCTGTGGAGTTTGACAAACTCTCTTACCAAATATATTTCTTTTAACCTCTGAAGCTGACTGGCAGGAAGCTATGAACACTACATAGCAGCATCCCCCCAGTCAGGACATGCAAGGCTGGGAGATATGCATGGAGCTCCTTTAAGTTGATTTCCAGTCAATAAGTATTCCAAATATTTTCCAATCACAAAATGAAATGAGACCACAAACAACCTCTGTTGGATTCTAACTCAGTCCATCCTGCAGAATGCTCTATCTGTATCCTCCTTGCCTGTGGCCTGTCTCTGCGATTTTATTTTTAACTCTACTGACAATGTCTACTTTGTGAAGACACAGATGTGGTATTGCAGCAAGTGTCAGTGCCTCCACAAATATTGTCACATCAGACAGAAGTCACTGAAATCTAATGCTAATCATTTTGAATATTAAAAAAAGGATATATAATAAAGACTATTACAACAACTGTTGCTTTAGCAGTGTGTTGCCTGATTGACCCAAATAATTGCCTGCATTAGTCTGGTACCTATTTGTAACCCCACAAAATTCTTGCTATAAGACACAGAACAGAAACCTAACACTTCTAAACATGAAAATATCAAACTAGAATGTGTAGCCTCTGGAAGTAAAGATTTTTTTTTCCAGTGAAACAAATTCTGTTTCATGCTGCTTAGCTATTGTTATTTTTAAAAGAGAAAGCAATTAAAACCATGGTGAAAGATTCATTGAGAGACTTTTGTAACAAAAATATTACAGACTCAATAGCAGTAAGATAGGAATGAGTCTGTTCCAAAACAATCATCCTAAACTAATTACCAAACTAATCAAGGCTAATCATTTCAAACCTTAATAACAACTTGAAAAATATGCTATTTCACAATTAAGCAAACGAACCAGAAAGATTTTTTTTCACTAGAATGTGCTGATTTATCTTTCCATTGGATTTCAAGGATCACACATGTTTATAATCTATTATTTTATTTATACACTAAAGCAAAATAAATCAAAACAAACCTCCCCATTCACCAAAAACAGTGGGTTGTAAGTTCTTTTTACATTCTATTACAAGCTCACAGGAGAGAAATATTGCCTCCCCCTCGTTAACAGTTCTAGAAATTGAGTCCATATACAGGGAAGAAGCATTTGGGGGCATTAATAGGAGCATTTTTGCTTTAACAAAATGGAATTCTTACTTCTTTGACACACAGGGGAGGTCTAATAGCAATTCCTGAAAGATTTGAAAACCTGAAAATAGCTTGGAAGACCAGAAATAGGAAAAATGAAACTCATCAAGACTTCTTCAATTTAACATTACCTAGGTTATTAGTTTGATAGGTACACAATATTAAAATGAGATTATTCAGCCTAAGAAAAAAGAACTGTGAATACCTATCAACTAAGCATAGTTATTAGTCAGCCTTATGATTCCCAAATATAGAACATTACCTATATCCAAAGTCCTTGGTACCATCTTATTTATTAGACCATTATCTCATTTATTGTATTATTATTCTGTCATGATAAGGAAAAAGATGCATAATCCTTCCAGGGAAACATTCAAATGTTTTGCTAATTCTCAACAAAACAACAATCCATTTCAAGGCAGGACTTTCCTTGGCCAAAAAAAAAAAAAGGGGGTGGAGAGGGTGGTTTGGTATTAGACCAAGCTACTTATAACGCAACCTGCTCAAGCTGTTGTGAAACCTTTATGAACTGGTGCAGATCACCACATGACAATTTTCAAAGGAACGCCAAATCTTGCTTTATCTTTGTCAATATGTAGCTGCAGTCTTCCATTTTTACTTCTTTCAAGGTAATAATAGGTTTTTGTAACTAAATATCTATGTCTCCACCTCAGTAGAAATCCATCTTTCATTAAAACATTAGGCTAGTGAATATCATTTTTCTGTGTCTAAGGAGATCAAGACATCCTGACTGTAGAAAGAATTCATCTCAAGAAATCTTCAGTATTTTGCTCCAAAAGAGGCTTCTATTAACTAACTAAAAATGTTTTAAATACTTTTAAAATTTACTCTTGAAACATAATTACTTGTAGAAAAAAGGCAATGAAACAGCAAATTTATTTGTAACTTATCAATTAACATTCAATTCTAATTTTTAACAGCAATTTGGGAATTATAATGAAACTAAAACCTGATTTTAAAGCCAAATGTTTTTATGGCCTTTAGAGTATTTTCTTTACTGTTTGAAATGCAAGTCCTAAAAGCCTGCTCCTGAAGGACTTCCAAACAAAGCTATTTCACCTCATAACTGCTCAAGTTGCTACTCATTACTTCTATAACTTTCAAATGCTGCTTCATATTCCCTGGATGTGGCTCACATTATCTCTCATGAATATCAAGAGAAAAGGGCATTCTATCACCTTCAAGGAAAGGTTTTCAGGACTTCTCAAGTTCTCAGCCATTGAGATGTGATGCTTTGCCTATTCATTTAACCCAGAATAATCTCAACCTTTAACTAGTTTAAAATTAGTGGAAATTCAGAAATGCATCGTGATCATTCTCTACAACCAGTAGTGGAGACTGAACCTGATCAGTCAGTGTTTGAAAATATAGCCGTTAGAGCAATCACAGTGTTATGTGCTCCATTTTCCAAATTCAGAGTTACTTTCAGAATTTGCATTTCCCTCATACAGCAAACAGCATACCATGATAAGGATAGTTTAAAGCATATTTAAACAAACTTAAAAGCCAGTATGGATTTTGAACTTCAAATGCTTTCCATGCTTTGTTTTCTTCGCATTAGGAATGTTAAAGCAACTTAAGGTGACATTTCCGTGCTCATTAACAGAGGACATGGAGTCATTTGTAAGGAAAAAGACAGGTGGTTTATAACTTCCATCATTATAATATTGAACAAGGTGACAACAACTGCCTGAAGGAAAGATAATTGTACTATAGGAGAACTTAAGCTACATTTTCAGTTCACATTTATAAGAACTGGAAGAACAAAGCCACACACCAAAGCTAAATTATCCTTGTTTACCTGTTTAAATTATGGTTAACCAAATTAATCCTCAATCCACTTTTATTGGTATTGGTTTGTGTACTTCATCAGCTAACTCCATCAAGTGAATTGCTTCCAAAAGTATCTGCACTACCTATAATGCATTACTGCAAGAAAGGAGATCTAGTTACATTTTTAGAGAAACGCCTTGTAATCTTAATCTTGTTTTTAAGATGGTCGATCAAACGCTATTGGGATGCTGTCTGCCTGGTTTTAACATACTAGCTGACGAAGGACCAGTTAAGTAAATCAGCCCTTCCCAATATCAGTCTTCTCTGTTTTAAACTCTTCCATGGCACATATGTACTTTTCTTCTCTCAACTGTTGTAACATATATAGTTTTAAATACTGGAAATGGATGATTTAAGAAAAAACAAACTCACGAACTTTGGTATGCATCTGGAAATCTTATTTTCTTCAAATGCTTTGAAAGCATTTATATAGGACAGAAAGTATTTTTCCCTTATGTTTGCCTGCTATGTTTTTTCTATACATACTCCTATTTATTTTCAATACATGATAGTATGGAGAGGGTATTGGTTCCGATTAGTTTCCATACATACTCCTAATTAACTGAGGAGAAGCATTTATTAATTCAGTGAAGACCACCAGCAATGGATCATCATATGGCACTTCATAGTTGACATAGTTTCCTAGAATTATGATGCACAGCTCCAGATTTACTCAATATATATAACTACTTCTCATCTACCTGTAAATAATATATCACTGTACTTAATATTTGTACAAATAACTATCAACTATTTCTCCTCTGTGGTCAACAAATCTCAAATCTCTGTTTTACAGAAGAAGCAACCTTCCTTTCTGCAGTTTACTTTCATAAAATTTATTACAATTTTCCTCATACAAACCAATTCTGCCCTAATTCCAATTTGTTTTACTGAACCTGAATGACCAACACCATATACATAATTTCGTGAGGGTTTTAGCTGTAGCTGATAAGCTAAACATTGGTTTTAGCACGTGCTATGTTCGTATTGCTGTTTCACTTCTCTGGTCCTTCTTTCCATGTCTTTCTCCTTACTTATGATAATCACTCTGATGTCTTTAAGCTTTGAACCAGAAATTACTACAAGACCTTGTAAGCTTAATTTGTCATTTCACATCATGTCGAAATGTCACCCTACTACAAGATCTATCTTTCTTTACTTATTCAAGTTGTTTTACTGCTGAAAAAGAGAACCATGCCATTCTCTGAAAGCAGGGAGGCTGAAGTCAGACTTAAAAATAAATGTCTTATAATAAAATAGCATGTTGCTTTGGCATAACATTATCATTATTACAAAGTTATGCATAATCCATTTTTGGAAGGACAAACTGGAAGGACAATTTGAAATGGTTCATCTATCCCGCTTCAACACATGTGATGAACAAAGCTGTTCATTCCATAATCACCACTAATAGGATCTTTTCAGTATCTTAATTCAAACTTACCTTTTGTTCAGTCTAAAGAGCCATTTTCCCTCTTATATAGAGACATATCTACATGTCTCTATATAAGCACCTACAGCAGAAACGTCTATCCATAATCTTTGAATCATAGGTAGGAATTACAACAAAATGTAAGAGAAATTATGCTTGTCAAGGAAAATCTAGTGCAAACTTTTGATTACAGCAATCTGGTTTATTGACATGAATACGTGACTGGTCAAAATTCTCTGGAAGATCAGAATGTCAATTTTAGCACTGCTGTCAGATTTGACATCCCAAAAACTGCAGAAAGGTGATGTATAAAGATGATAGATTCTGGAAAGCTAAGAAAGAAATCAAGATGTGGCTATATCACGTAAGTTTCATAATTGAAATAATATTGTTCAGTGACAGCCTAATGAGCCAAATTATCTTAACATTAAGGGATTGAATCAATGTTTTATGCTAGACAAAATTCAAAAGAATCTTTTAAAATAACAGAAAACAGTAGAAGAGTTGTGCATTGGGAAATAATGGAGTGGGGAAGGTAGGTGTTGTATCATGCTGGAGAGGTACAAAGGTTGAAATAAATTTTTTCAATTTTGAAAGGACATGAAAAACACTTGAAAGAGGATTCAGTTACTGTTCTGGGAACTATATGATTATTTTGCTGTAGTGTCACACAGTACAGAAGAAATATGGTACTTAACTGAAAGTATTGCTGTTTATTTATCTTGTTTTTATCTTCTTTCTTTTGCATTTATTTTAAAAAGTAAATCTTAAAGAGAAAATTAGATCAGCATTTTAATGTATTCACTTCTGCAGAAATAAGAGGAGAACTACTTGATAATCATACAGTGTGGATTAAAGCTGACAAATGGATCATAAAGGCACAAAACCCATAATTTCAGGTCTAAACATAACATTAGTTTTATAAATTACATGGAAAAAAACCTTAACATGTAACATTATTAATGAGATGCTCAGTTGAGAAAAAACTGTAATTAAATACGAACCAAAATGCTTTCTGCAATGAGAAGTGACAGTATCTCTATGAGTTTGTAATTTATGAGCTCCATAATAGTGTAATTTAAATCACTCCAACTGTTATAAAACACAGCAGAAAACAGAACTTTTATTTCCTAATCTTTACATAATATTCTGGTTTAGGTATTGTGAGTTTTTGCATCCTGAAGTATTATTTTTTATCAATTTATTTCTCTACAGTGCCTCAAGCAAGATTACAAAAAAAAATTATCCATGTTTGTTGAACAATACATTATGAACCTGGTCCCCCAGGTGGCTCAGAATTAAAACAATCACTCAGTATATTCACAACTATAAGGCTACAGCAATTCAGCCTAATTTGGTAGGGATATTCATGACATAGTAAATATCTCATCCACTACTGGCACATCAGAAAAAAATTATTTTTGATTTTTAGTTTCTGCTTACTATAATGACAGGCAATAAATGTTTTCACTTTATGGAACTCACACCAAATTTCATGTAATATGTTCTAAGTATATGGCAATTAACGGCTCTGATAGTAGCAGGATGCTCCTGATATAAGTGCATTCATTAAGCCCATTTATATCTTTATATTATTATAGTTGATATTCAATACAGTGCACACTGGAAATCATAAATTGTTTTAAATTATTATAAGGGCACTTACCTTTATATGATCATGTCCCAAAACAAATCATAAATATACCCATAATCTAAAAGATGAATTCACTAAATATTAAGAGTCTGCCATTAAAGACTGACAATTTAAAGTAATTTATGTCTCCCAAGCCTAAATTTTTGTTACTGAAAAATTATAGAAATTGTAACTCCTAAAGTTACAATGTTTATTATCAGGCTAGTTTTATTACAGTGACCTTTTCCCATGATATATTAAAAAAAAAAAAGATAAATTAATTCCTAAGGGAAATATTATCTAGTAAGTACAGCCACTAATTGTTTCTATCTTTATTAAAAAAACCTGAACACACCTATTTCTATGGTTTAGGCATATCTAATATTTACATTTCAAGAGCCACAGATTTAAAAAAAAAAACAAATTAGGTTTTGCTAATAAATTTGCTGGATTTTGGCTAGGCTATTTTACTAGTCAAATATACTATAGAGTCCCAAAATAAGTATTGTAGCTTTCTAGAAAATCAAGCCAAAACTGATCTCAAATCTTTCGTTCTGGCCATCTGCTAGAAGCATCTGGTAACTGGGTACATGCACCCACATCCAGAACGTGACTGCTCTCTTGCCAACTATGTGCCTAGGTACCTGCCAATATGTGCCTCTCCACTGCTAACATGACAACTGTCAAAAAGAAGCGGAACATGTACGAATAAATCTAAATTAAACTAACACATTACTTTCCCAAGTTACAGGCATCATTTTTTTGGACATAATTGCTTGATAATGGCAATGATAGATAAGTCACAAAGTGAAACCTTTCTAACGCTAAAAACTATAACAAGGATACTGAAGATCTAAGTACTTTGAGGAGTTATTCCAACATTTTATTCTCATTGTTTTCACTGACAACTAGAAAATATATATATATGTAATACTAAACATCAGAATTATACATTCAATATCTGATTTCAGGGAAAGAAATAAAATAGAAATCAGTTCAGAATATTTCCAAAGTTTCTTTTTCTTAATCCAAGTATATAAAATTATTATATGTAGTTTAATGGACACACATTAAATATATTGCAATAGGATTTGGAATGCCGTATTAGAAATTAGAACATAAATGAGAGCTTAGAACACAAATGGTAAAGAAATGTGCAGCTTCCATTGAAATTCATTTTCTTGTCACATAAATATAATTTGATAACATCTCTGCTCCCTCAACGACAAGAAAAAAAACCCCTAAAAATTATTTTATGCACTTCATATTACGAGAAGTAAAAAAATATGCAGTAACTGTAATTAATGAAATGATTCATTCCTTTGTGTAATCTAAGTAACTTTTTGTCTTCTTTTGCTATGAGATTTTTGAAAAGAGCAGATGTATTCAATGGCTAGATAGTGTATGATCGAAAGTTAAAAGCACATGAGAGACAGAACAAGAGAAGGAAAATCAAAAATCAAAGCCCAGAATAGTAATTCAGGATCATGACAGTAAACTACTAGACTATGGTTAAAGAAAAAGAATAAACCCAATGATATTCAGAAATTGTCATAGTGACTTTTTTTTTCCTTGCCCTGTCTGAATCATCAGTTGTCTCTTCTCTTGTATTTAAATTTTAAGCTCCATGGAGTGAAGTGCTCAGGTTTGTTTAGCTGCAAGTGAGCATACAAGGTGGTGTGGTCCTGATCTACCACTACAGCTCCACTGCACGATGATGCTGCCACCATATTAGTAGCAAAAATACTGTTTCTATTAAGCTCTTTGATTTTTGTAAACAAACCCCTTACTTCACATACAGGTAGTCTCATAGTTGCCTGCCATCCCATGGTCAGTCTAGTTTAAAATAGGTTAGGAAACCAGCGCTATATATTTTCCATCCTCCCATTTCTAAAAGAAGGTTTTACCAAATGTTCATTTAAGTCCATTGAAAAGTTATTCTAAAATAGCATATGTAATAAATTAATCTTTGTAAATATCCCTTTGCCTGCCATCTTACTTTTTGCTATCATCACATTTATTTTGAGTACTGTATTATCAAAGTTCTAAGATTTAACATACTGCAATTTTTCATTATCCTGTAATGTAATTTTTTATTGTTACAAGAATGAGAACTGCAGTAAGATTGTAGTGAATTGTATGTGGTGATAATTCCTCAGATACCTGTTAAACTGCATTAAGATACAGTAAATAAGAATGCAAGAATAGTAAACCAGACTCATTTAGTTGAGAGAGAAAGGGTAAATCTCGCGTAAATCTAGCTGATCATAATGTTTTTCTGAATCTGTCTTTTATGTGTAGATTAAAGTACCCTCAAAGGACACAATGTCCGTGCATATAAAGAACTTCCTATGATGTATAAAATCTTGTCATTGCTGTAATGGTCTAAGGCATGAGAATTTGTCCTGTTTTTCAGTCATGTTAAAGATTTTAAGCTTGTGACTTTCACTCAGGCAAATTTATTCCAAGTACAGAGAAAAATGAAAAGGAGGTATAGCAAGTTCACAAAACAAATATAAATGCATATGGTCAAATAATTATTCAGATAGCTGTAATTGCTTCTAGGGTTGAATAACAGTAGCTTTGCCATTTCCTTTACATCTTGCACGTAATGCTATGCAGGGCCAGCCTGAAGTTCTAAAAATCAATCCTTAGAAAAACAGTAAAGTAGATTTCCAAAATTAGTCACTGTCCCAACAGAGACCCCTAGTCAAATTTTTCAAAAATGTCCAGATATTTCAGGAATGCACTTTTGAGATTTTCAACCTAAGTCTAAAATTCCCGCTGTCATCTGATACTGTCAGCTGCCACACTGAACACCAGAGAATAACACAAATTTCCAAAATTCCTCATTTATCTTTCAATGTGAGACTGTATCTTAGCTATATGTAAGAACAGAAAACATTACAAGCATCTTACAGTGAACTGTTAATTTGTATTTGTAAAGAGAAACAGAATGAAACCCTTTGCTCCAGAGTGGTATGAACGCAAGACTATATATGCTAGCAGAAATGCTTTCCATTTTTACAGAACCTATATAATTTTCAGCAAACAGCTAGTAGAGCTTACTTCTAGAAATATTTTATTTCAAGACTAGTTCTGTTATGAAAATCTATTAATTTTTTTGTGCTTTAATCTAAACTTGTATTCCTACCTCAGTCACAAACTTTCTGCATATATTTCAGCAAAAATACCCCATTTACATTTTACTAGAGGGAAAAGAAATACAGATTTTCATGTCAATTTGTGAAATATGTCAAATATATAACGTAGTGCATCTTTTTATTAATTGTGCTGTAATAAAAAATTCCCCAAAGAAACATTTTTTTTGTTTTGCTTTGACCATAGAACAAACAAGGAAAAAATACTTTTAAAATTATCAGAAAGATATTAAATGTTCAAACTTAAGTCTGTGTATTTCCATAATCAACACTTAGAAAACCCAAAAAAACCATAAGTGCTGTAACTAAAATCAAGTGAGGTATGAAGTGTCTCATGCCCGATTTTTGGTTAGTGACATTTCCAGATTTCTACCCATAGATCTGCTCAAAGTGGTTATAATGACAAGCATTGAGAAGTGCTCTTTCAGTTGATGTGTTTGAAAGGTAGCTTTGTAGGAACAGCTGTGTTTTCAAAATGCTTGCCACCTCTAAATTGGTCCTTGTGAAGTGAACTGTTCGCCTTATTGCCAGCAGGGCACATTGCACTGTAGCTGCTGCATTTTTAGGTTTTATCACTGTCTCTCTAACTGCTGAAGTGGAAAAGAACGATTGCCAAAACCTGACGTGTTTCTTTTCCTTTCTGCCCACTCTGACTTAGTTCTTAGCTGTCTGTTGCTCCAGTGATGAGAAACGTTGCTCAGTTTATTCATTCACTGAATGTCTTTTCCAGCTCGAATAATGGTGATACCCTCTTGTAAACCAAGGCTCCAGCTGTCAATAGCAGTAAATGAAAGAAACCTAATTAAGACATACCAATCATTGTTTACACAAGAGATAATTAGGCTGCAAAAAGTCACACACATCAGGGTGCATTCTTCTAAAGCCAAGAGATAATACCTTAAAAGAAAGAGACACCATCTTTAGTCAGACAGCAAGTATGGATTGCAACAGGTAGGGAAGATAAGTAATCTTCCTACAAAGATTTAAACAGGTTTAGTACAGAAGTTCTACTACATGAAAACAATAATAAAAATACTGAATGTAAGTGCTAATAAGCAGCACTAATTTATTAGACAAAGACTCTATTTAGCCTTTTAGCAAACCATACCATTTCATCTGGATGGGGAAATACATGTACAATCATATCATACACAAAGATTTGCAGTGGATAAAGAATTACATCAAAGGCTCCAAAACCATGATGCACAGCCCTTGCTGGAAACATTTATCCCACATCTCAGTTTACTGATGGATCATCTGCTGTTGAGCCTTATCTCTGCAAGCTTTTCTGTTGTGCATAATCATAGGTACAAGTTCTAAGAATTGCTTGCATTACATCAAAAATCTTGAGAGGTCACCAGAATCCCCTAACAAGAGTTAATGCTAACATAATTGCATTATTTGAAAGATTTTTTTTTATAAAGAAAATATCTACCTTTGCACAGAAACCTTTATGTATGTAAATCTCTGTGACTTTAAATACTCCTCAGAGGAGCAGGACAAATAACCTTCAGTTCTCTCTGTCCTTCTTATTCGTACCTTTAAAACTGGACATTCAAAATACAAACTTTCACTTATAACTCTAGATGGTACAAAGCACTCAGCTTTAAAGCACTGGAACCCACTAATAAAAATTCTGAAAATCACTGCTAATAAGAGCATTTATATTTAATTTTGATCTCGCATTATCAGAACGTATTTACTATTACAAGCAAATTACTGAAGAAAAAGAATCAATGCATTCCAAAAGTTCAAAGTAATACAGAATTAAATGCTTATTTTTTGATGCAAACATTTATCTCTGTGACACTACATTCTTCAAGGAAACTGAACTTAGGATACAGTTTATGCTGTTGAGTGCAATTCACATGGGGTTTATTATGTTATGGTGAATGACAGCTCACTTCTCGCTTCAAAATGATTTGAACACATCTCAAGGTTGGAAATTAGTTAGACACACTCACATAATCAATATAACCAGAAAAGCAGTCATACTGCTTAATTTGATTCAGGGCTTTGATTGCTTCAAGTGGGACCAGAAAACTTATATCAGCAATCCATATTTTCTTATATTCTTAGTCAATATTGTATAATGGAGTCACACTATAATATTATTATAAACAAAAAGACCAAAAAAATGTTTTGCCACTCAAAGTATGATAACATGTTTTTTGCTGTTCATTTCATTATTTTACTCTTCTGTGTCATATGAAGTGTACTAGAGTCATGTGATTTAGTTGGACTAATCACTGAGTTGGACTCAGTGATTCTTATGGGTCCCTTCCAACATGATATATTCTATTCTATGATTCTATGATCTCATAAGCCACCATGGATCTCCATTCTACTCCAGAAACATTATTTTATGCCACACCTGAATGACATTAATACCAAATAATTTTCAGGTAAAACAAAATATAGATATGCAATTATTTAAATAAAAATATTTCTGAAGTGAAAAAATCTATTTTGGAATGATGACCGCAGGCTGGGAGAGAGTGTCAAAATTATTCTGCAATCTGTTATTCAAGTCATTCAACCTCAGTGAATATTTTACACAGGGCAGAAGCACTTTAACTGAAGAAATAAGAAAGATTTATGCTAGAACACCATATGAGCTTGTGCTGGTGACATATTAGCTAAAGCATTCACCAGGAAGAGAAAAGATATCAGATTAAATCACAACACAGCAGAATTTCAGCCTTGATCTCTCTGCTCTTCTTTTTTTGCTGCTTTTTGCAGAAAGCCTATCTAAAATATATGACATGGAAATATCCACTTGTGCCCTTACTTTTGGCTTGAGAATCCCACAGAAACTGAAATATAAAATCAGGAGGAGTCTAAATGCAAATCCAGCAGTATGTTGGCTCATATGCACATGAAAATGTAGTTTATGTGTTTTTAATGATACAGCCTCTCAGGTGTCTGGGATACACATAAAAAGTTCAACTTGGTCCATATTCTATGTTTCTGAGTGGCCAATAAAAAATTTCAAGGGAGGAAGAGAAAATCTATACAGCGGTGTAGTTAGGCTTCCACAGAATACTTTCCCAACAACCTCTACATTAGCAGAAGTCCCTGAGCATCATAGTGGGATCAAAAGACTGAGATAAGATATCTGCAATAGCAGTCTGATGAATCTCAACTAATTTACAATTTAGGTAATATTTCCAGTGGCTTTTCCATTAATTGAAACTTAGATTTTGTATTCGTCATGCTTACAGGTTCATTTGGAATATACAATCCAAATAAAAATACAGAATTAAGGGGAAATATGCTTTAGAAAGTGCATCAAGAACATGACTTTAAAAAATTCCCCACCTATGGCCACCCTCTTTTCTCCCTACATAGCAAATTACATCCATGCATTTGGCATAGAATGAGTTCTACTGAGCTCTTTAGTAAATATGACCTTGTATTTGAGGTCATATAAATATGACCTCAAAGTATCACCTTGCCTCCTTGTGGCAAAATTACAAGCAAGTTACAGGCATTAACTGTAAGACCTTTATTTTTCTGCAAGCCTCAAGTTCACCTCATTTCCCTGAACAAAAGAACAGATTATATTTTAATGTTTCAGTCAGTATGTCTGCATTTCAGTATAAACTGGGCCATGTGCATAAGAACATATTATTAATCCTTAAAATAGCAGAATGTTTTCTGTGTTTATCTCACACATTGTCTGCTCACACTATTAATAAACTTACATGTTAAAATAAAATACTAAATGTCCTTAAATGTCATTAACACAAATGACATTTTGAGTAGCCTCAAAAACTTGCCAGATATACTTCAAATTGGTCCAGTGCTCATATTACTGTACATGGTCCAACACCTTTCCTCTGAGCTGATACGGAGTGCATAGATGGTCAATATGTCAAATTCTCCTGGGCCTGGAAAGGAAACCTAAAATCCAAATGCTTGACACAACTTTTGCAATTCTGTCTATCTGTACCAACAACACCTCAAAAGTTATTTATCAATGTCAATGAAGTATTGATCATATCTTACAGTTTGTAAACAATGTCACTGCAAGTTTTAGCACTAGAGGCAAGTGGAGAAGGGGCATAAACATGTACAGCAGAACAGTCTTCGGAAACAAGGTCTGGGTAAAGTTAAGTGAAAGTCTATATTCTGAAGTAAATGAAGCAGTTAATGTGTACTACTTTATATATGAAAACACAGAAGCTTTGGTATTATATGCTTTGGAACCAAATGTATTCTCAAAGTTGGAATTATTTTACTCCACAAAACCCAAGTACATACCAAAAATCTGGAGAGCACACATTTGATGCCTCAAGATGCTAAGGTTTCAATCTTCACTATAGTTCACTTCATAAACATGATCTGCAAATCTCAGATTTTTGCAGAACTACAGACCAAAGATGCAATTACTAGTGTAGATTTTTTTCATTATCACTCTAAAGACACTTTTCTGTTATTATTGCTTGCAACTGAGTTTACTGAAGCCTGAATAAGAAAGCCAGTGATTAGCTTGAATTTCCCAAAATGACAAGCTACTTATTATAAGGTACACATTTCTTTCTAATTAGCACTTTAAAAAAAAAGTTCTTCTATCTAAACAGCAGCTACAAAAAGAATTAAAAATTACAAAACCTGTGGATTATCAATTTTGTATATTTCTGTATAAATATCTCACAGCCTTGCCTAAGAACATCATCATTAGGAATGTGTATTAATCCAACCATTCCATTTTCCTTTGACTACACATAAATTATGTTCTTTATATTTATAAACTACATGTTCAAAACTTAAATATTCATGTTCTGTAGGATTTTGCTCAATGTTTACATTTTCAAAGCCAACAGAACTCAGTCTGCTTCTAGTGATAATTGAAAGAAAAAAAAAAAAGAAAATGTTTTAAAGGAGGATAAAATATGTAGAAAAATCTCACTGATATATTTTGCTTTATACTCTGTGGATCTTCATCTTTCTGTAGAACAATGCTCCACTGGATGTATGACAAGCTAAAAGTCTAAAGATATATTACTATATTAACTTAATTTATGCTATCTGGATACCACTATAATACTCCAGGCACCACAGTCATTTTCTTTTCTTACTTGTAATAATTAACAGTAGAGATCAAAAGATGGCTAAATTAATTTATAACTTTAGAGTTTCTTATACTAATTATTTCCTCTTTTTGTATTTTAGGTCATCTTGTCATTCCTGCAAACACTAATCAATCATGGGATTTGAAGTTAATACTACTAAATAAATGAATTGCTTAATCTCCTATGACCATCTATACATGCTTCATCCTCACAAAGCTCATCAATTTTATGTCATCAAGGACAGAGTGACCTTCATTTCCACAAAATGGTTCTTACTACTGGACAAGTTGGTTACAAATTTATCACTTATCCTCAGGATGGAAGACCTTCACAATCATCTTCTGATAAATGCAAATGTGTATTTTATTAATTGACCAAGTCATACTGAATTCCAAGACATAATTGTGGAATACTAAGGGGTCTGTTAGTTTCCTGAACATTTGAGCTATGATGAAAGACATGCAACTCAGAATTAATTTACTACTCTGTCTAGTTACCACTGCACTACTACAAGCTGTAGGAAAAAAAGCAGACTGCCCAGACTCCTGTATATGTGAGATTAGACCATGGTTCACCCCCAGGTCTGTGTACATGGAGGCTCCAACAGTGGACTGTAATGATTTAGGCCTTTTTAATTTTCCAGCCAGACTGCCTGCTGACACACAAGTCCTACTTCTACAGACCAATAATATTGCAAAAATTGAACATTCAGTAGACTTCCCAGTGAATTTAACTGGTCTAGATTTATCTCAGAACAATTTATCCTCAGTGAACAGTATTAATCTTAGAAAGATACCACAGTTGCTTTCAGTGTACCTTGAAGAAAACAAACTTACTGAACTCCCTGAAGAATGTCTCTCTGGACTCAACAATTTACAAGAGCTTTATATTAATCATAATCTGCTTTCTGTGATTGCACCAGGAGCTTTCATAGGCCTCAATAATCTCCTCAGACTTCATCTCAATTCAAATGGTCTGCAAGTGATCAACAGAAAGTGGTTTGAAGCTACTCCTAATCTTGAAATTCTCATGATTGGAGAAAACCCAATTATCAGAATTGAAGACATGAACTTCAAGCCTCTTAGTAATCTGCGCAGTCTAGTTTTAGCAGGCATAAATCTCACTGAAATACCAGATAATGCTTTGGCTGGCCTTGACAACTTAGAAAGCATTTCTTTTTATGACAATAGATTTGTTAGAGTGCCCCACATTGCTCTTCAAAAGACTACAAATCTTAAATTTCTGGATCTAAATAAGAATCCCATTAACAGAATACGACGAGGAGATTTTAGCAATATGCTGCATCTGAAAGAGTTAGGAATTAATAACATGCCTGAATTGATTTCTATAGATAGTCTTGCCGTTGATAATTTGCCAGATTTAAGAAAAATAGAAGCCACCAATAACCCCAGGTTATCATACATTCACCCCAATGCATTCTACAGACTTCCGAAGCTGGAATCGCTCATGCTCAACAGCAATGCACTGAGTGCCCTGTACCGCAGTACAATAGAGTCCTTGCCCAACCTCAAAGAAGTCAGTATACACAGCAACCCCATTAGATGTGACTGTGTCATCCGCTGGATTAACATGAATAAAACAAATATTCGTTTCATGGAGCCAGAGTCCCTGTTCTGTGTAGACCCTCCTGAATTCCAAGGTCAGAATGTGCGACAGATACACTTCCGGGAAATGATGGAAATCTGTCTCCCACTGATAGCTCCTGAAAGTTTTCCATCTACTCTGGATTTAAAAGCTGGCAGCCATATTTCCTTACACTGCAGAGCAACAGCAGAACCAGAACCTGAAATCTACTGGATAACACCATCAGGACACAAACTTCTGCCTAATACTATTTCTGATAAATACTACATTCATTCCGAAGGAACGTTAGACATAAGTGATGTAACACCAAGAGAAAGTGGCTTATACACATGTATAGCAACAAATTTAGTTGGGGCAGACCTGAAGTCAGTCATGATTAAAGTGGATGGCTCTTTCCCTCAGGACAGTAATGGATCTTTAAATATTAAAATAAAAGACATAAAATCTAATTCTGTTTTGGTTTCATGGAAAGCAAGTTCTAAAATTCTGAAGTCCAGTGTTAGATGGACAGCCTTTCTGAAAGCTGAAGGCTCCCAGGCTGCACAGAGCGCTCGAATACCATCCGATATAAAGGTATATAATCTTACACATCTAAATCCATCAACTGAATACAAAATTTGTATAGATATTCCCACTATCTATTCACAGAGTAAGAAACAATGTGTCAATGTAACCACAAAAGGACTGGACCTGGAAGTGAAAAGCTATGAAAAGAATAAAATAATGGGATTCCTTGCCTGCCTTGGTGCTCTTTTGGGAATCATCTCCGTGATATATCTCTACAGCTGCATCTCACAAGATATCAACTATGGCACTAGCCACAGCTATCTAAGGAATTACGTGAAGAAACAATCCTTTTCACTCAATGAGCTTTATCCTCCTCTAATCACTCTTTGGGACATGGGCAAAGAAAAAAGCACAGCAATGGAAGTAAAAGCAACTGTAATAGGTGTACCAAACAATACGTCCTAAATATGTCAGTATATCACTTCATTTTTGAAACAAAAAGCCTTGACTGCATTTGTGCTGAATAAAAAGGCAACAAGAGATAGGATTTCTCTTCGGAATTAGATGCCTGGACTCTGCTGCTGCCAACAAATGGGAATATATACTGACTCAGTAAAAGAGAAGAATTTTAACTTCTATGGGTATTTTACCAACCAAATTTCATATTCTAGAACTTTCATGAGACTTTTAAGTCTGGAATACAGTGGAAGTAGCCAAGAACATTTTCTGAATTTTTTTTTTAATTATTATATAAAAGTAGTGGAACTGAGCAATACCTCCGCCTGTGCTGTATTACACACACTAGCCACGAGTTTTTGCAGTGAACAGATATACTAGGATTGACATATGGTGTAATGAAATGGACAAATTCTGTAGAGTAGACACAGTGAGTATGTGAATTTTTTTAATGAGAAAATACATTTTTGATTAAAATCAAAATAGTTTTTGTCTTGTTTGTTTCTAAAAAAAAACCAGCCCTCCATTCTGGGAGCTCTTGTCTGACAATAAACAAACTCATTCTAATGCCTATTAAAATACCTGCTTACATATTCTCCTGTTAAAATGCGAATCTGAGCACATAGGATATTTTTGCTGATTTTAGGTTGTATGACATGTTTCTAACAGAATCGTAAGTTTAGTGCTAATTTTTTATCAAATTCTGTTTACTCTGAGAACATTTTAAAGGCAAAGGATGCCAGAAATAAGACCACTTACGTTTTTATGTGTCTGTGTGAAATTCTTCTGTCCTCTTAGTGACATGTGAGCCTGTCTGCAGATCTTTATTTCATTATATCTGTGTTGCATTATTTATTACTACACAAAAGTAGTCTCTTGCAGAACTGTAAACCACTTCCAGTCTTTAGAAACATAACATCTTTAATATCTACACAGAAACATCTCCATGATATTAGTTTAACAAATCTTTATAAAGATTCATTCCTCCATGACCAAAGGCATTCTTCATGTCAAAATTGTCATAGAAAAATGGATAGTGTTTCCTTCTACAGATATCCTATATAAACCTGGGGTCCTGGGGAAGTAACAAATCCATCTTTTAGCTTTAATAGCTTAGTGCATATTTAACCTGCATTATTTCACAAACATATGCCAAAAAAATCTAACGACAATTTTTTCAGCAAAATACAATCAATTAAAAAAGTGTACAAATAACATCTTAAGTCTGGTAGAATGTACTTCTTAATAATCTCTTCATTACAGGAAGGTTGGCTTTTTTCTACACAAGGCATAGGGCTAAAATTTTCATGTATTTCATTAATTGGCCTGTTTACTCTCTTTATTGGAGGGAGGAACTGACAACAAGCTGTATTTAATTTCCTCAGAAACAGAGAACATTGTTACACAACTGTGTTTCCATTTATTTAATAGGCTTTTTTCTCAGGAATCCAATGCATTAAAAGCCATACTTACTGGTTATTCAAATCAGAAAATAGCAGCTCAGAAATATATTAACTTTTCCTTGGCATTTGACAGCATTCCAAAATGTACTACAAATGAAAGAGAGAAGCCAAACGTAAGCATTTGAAATATCTGGCTAGGCAACAGCCAAAATACCATACTGAAAAGCCGTTTTAAATTTATCTTGCTTTTTTTCTGTCAGCTACTAGACTGAAAGGTAGTGTTCTCTTCACAAAAAGATTAAGCATTTACTTCTTGGTAAAACATTACAAAAATAAACTCCAATATTTCATCAGCTAACAACACAGCCAAGTGCTAACTTACATATGTACATTTCAGTTTCTAGTTCAGCTACAGTGCTGTGAAATCGTAACTCCAAAGAGTACGTAAAAGACTTAGATAGAAGATTGCAGACAAAAAATGTGGATTTATATCCTCAAAGGAAATTTCCATTTCAAAATTGACTAATAAAACTCAGCTTGTGTAATCTGAACTAGTCACCTTAGGATAACTTAAAAGAGAAATGGAGATTCTTTCCACAATCTTGTGTGGGCCAGGAATAGAAAAGACAGAACGACCAACTATAATCTTATAAGATATTCTTTGTTATCTGAAGCTAGAAGAGACATTTCTGAAAAGGGTTCCTATAGAAAATAAGTTCACATACTAGACAGTCCTAGAAGAGTTGAGACAAAAAAAATTGAAAAGCATCAGTCTGTTAGACTTAATGAAGAAAAACATTCATATTATTGAACCCAATGGAGTGGATGTGTGGCACTGACAAGACAAGAAATTTTATGTAGCAGAAAGTGTACAGTAAGAATTAAAACTTCAGAAGACTTTTGAAGGATAGTTAAATGGAATAGAGAAGATAGACACTGAACACAAGCTACTAGAGACAAAAAAGACTGAAAATTCACCTCATGCAACAGATGAGAAAACGTGTTTGGAAACAGATTAACAATTGCATACAGTTTTTCTAGAGGAAAGAACTAGGATGACTAGAAACATATCCAGAGGAAAAAATTACTGGTGTTGCCTACTGAAGATCATGGGACTTCATCATAACATAGATTACAGAAAGATATCTTGAATTAGATTGTTGAGGAAGCAATAGATAGATGTGATCATTTTAGAGCATTTTTAGGTTCCATGAAAAGCAGCAGAAATGTGTTAGAATAAACCACTAGGTAGGGAGAAAAACAACCTACATCTTTCTGGAAGATTGGTATGTTCGTTTATTGATCTACCAAATGTGATTTGAACAGCTTTCAGTTTAATACAATTGGAAATAATTGAAACCAGTTTTCTCAGGAAAAGGCTGCACATATACTCAGGGAAAATGCTAAGCTACAACAGAAAGAGGGAATGATTATGAAAACAAGAGAAAGATTATCTAAACATTCAGTAAACATAAAATCAAGACATGGAGGACAAAAATTAATCTAGATCATGAAGTTTATGAAGGTGAAACTAAAAAAAACCCACTAGATCTCATTTACAGATATGACAACTGTAAAAGTTCAGTATTTAACAAGAAAATTGTAATTATTTATATGGATGAATCAAATTTATTACTGAAGCTTGGCAAGAATTGCATGGTTGGAATGTTAAAATACACAATCATAAGCTGTCTAGTGAGAACTGTGCTTTGGAACTGAGACTTGAGCTATTCACTTTACGTTCAATAAACATTCTAAAGGAGTTGAGTCCTCTTCAGTGTTTGCATTAAGGGGCAGTGTGAAAATATTATAAAGTATCAGACTAAATTCTGTCCATGGTTAGCTGCACTTCAGTATTCTGAAACAAAATGTACAAGCATCCTTTGTAAATAGCATAAGCATATGACTATGGTGATATTATTTTCCTGGTTACATTAAGTAGCATTTCATTTCTATAGCCTGGGTGACAAAGAGAGATAGAAGGCTAAGCCAATTTGATAACATGTTTAAAAGACTTGTTCTTTCGAACATGCAAGAAAAACTTTAAATAATTGTAATGTACATCTACCTACTTGGCTACAATATTCTCAGAGAGATACAAAGCTGCAGTTATATTGAAGTACCTGCAAAGCGACTGGATCTTTTATTAAGTCACTTTTTCCTTCAGACAAAGCTGAAGACTACAAATTAAATTCATCTGGCAACTAAGAAGTCCTTTTTATAAATCTCTCACACTTGCTTATTTTTCCATCTCTGAGCTTCAATTATTTTTAGACTCTTTTTCCCAAAGTCCTTTTCTTTGCCTTAATGCAAATGCTCTGTCCCCTTCCATGATCCCTGTGGCTCTTTCATCACATCAATTCCAACACTGCCAGTAAGGACAGATGTTGCCTGACTTCATAAATAAATTAGCAAAGAACTATCATATTTGGAGGCAAAATATTTGAATAAGGAAATACAAATATTAAAGAAAGCACTGGAATTTTTAAAGAACAACCTGGTGTAAAGCTGATCAGCTAATAAGATAAAGCATCTCTCAAGGAAACGAAGAAAAACATAATGACATTCTGATGAAAATGCTAATATGGAAGTAAGATAAAGCTGAAAGGGCAGGCAATTTGGGCAGATGGCCAATTCCTGATCCTAAAATAGCTGATTTGTTTTCAACATTACAGTTTAGATAAGTGGAAAACAATTCCATCTGCCTTACCCTTACGTAGCTATTGTTTGTTATCCATGTTGATGACAATTTCACACTGTGCTCTAAATAGCCATAATGCTTTGTGAATCACAAAACTACATCAAATTCAGTGCTGATATCTTTACCTATACACGTCTTCCAGTCCAAACCTAAATTCTGTAAAGGAAATCTTTCAGGATTTATATACTACACTTTGCAGGTCAAAGGGTTTACAGTTTTGTCATTTAGCATGTGAGCACAAGTCAGATTCCTTGAGATGGCTGTTGGCAATAACATTTGAGGGCAGAATCTTGTCAATTTTTTTTTTAACTTAAATTTTACTCTGTGCTGTAAACATTTATAATTTCTTCTTGTTTCTGTCTCTAGCAATGACATCAGCTAACCTTAAAAACATACAGCTGAATCCTTCATAGCACCAAAGAAATTAGGTTACCGTCTGAAGACTACAAAACACAGCTAAAAGACGCTTTGACATAATGGTGGAATGAGTGTATAGGACACAGAAGCAGATGATGAAAATCATCTATTCCCATATATTCTAACATTCAAACAGAATATAAAAGGACTACAAATAGAGTAAGAATTATCACTTTTAACTAAGTGCAAAATGGCAAGTAACTATGCTAAATAATAAAAAAAAAGTCTCACTATATCAAAGCAACAACCATCATTAAATAACAAGTAATCAGTTATGTTTTCCGTTACATGCCAGGTAATAAAAGGATTAAATTAAATCAAACTGCAGCTATCAATTATAGTTTCTTAGATTAATTTAATTTTACCTTAAAAATTAATATAAAATGGGATGTTAAAATCTTACATAATTTATTTCATAATTGCTCTGCAGGTACTCGTTATAAGTGCATGCCCATTTTTAGCAAACTAAGCACTATAATGAATACTCATGTGTCACACAATGTATTCAAAAATATGAAAAATTGCTTTCTCCTAAAATACCTGCTTGCAAAAGTTCAGCTATCAATACCTAAAATAAGTAACACATGATACTATAACAATTCCATTTCTTCTACAGTCATATAAGAGGATTTCATTACTCAGGCTAGGGTGAACTGCACCCCCATGAATTACAGACCTTTAGTCTGAGCAGCGCAGAACAGCACTGTCCACTGTCACAACACTTGTAAATATATATTTACATTGTCATGTCCAATTCACCTTGTTGCCTTTCAGGCTGTTAAACTCCAAAAAGGAACTACTTCTTTTTCTTCCTTCCAAGAAATTCAGTCTCACTTACTCCCTTCACATTTCCTTCCTTCATTTAGTATTAATCTGTTTGCTCATACACAAAATCACAACAGCAGCATCCCTTCTTTTGTACTATTTTCTACTTCATAAGCACTTCATCTTTTTCTAAAGCTCCTATGGACTAGACTACTGTCAGAGTATCCTACTTCCCAGGCTACTTACAGAGTATCCTTCTCTATGTTATTTGTTACAATTTTATAATTTGTAATGACAAAGGAAACAAAAAAAAAAAAAACCCAAACAACAAAACAAAAAACAAACCGAAAGAAACTGAATTGTTCTGTGAATGTGATGATAAATTTCATGTGTAGCCAGGATTAAACTGCAACCCTGAAAACTCTGAAGTCTATTCCCCAACCTACTTCAGCATCAGCTCTGCTTAAATGCTATCATATTAAAGCCCCCTTTCTCTCCCTTTGTCTTAGGAAGGTTGATTTAAATGGAGCATGTCGACTATGGGTAGAGTAATTTGAAGTTATTTGTAACTTTTACAATGTCTGGATTATTAGAGAGGACAAAAAAGAATAATCTTATTATCCATCCATCCATCCATCCATCCATCCTTTCAAAAGCATATAATAATTTATAAGCATATACCAAAAAACATATCCCACCAAAGCACATACAGCAAAGACAAAAACCCTTTGCAATTAACCAAGAGTTTAGAATGAAAGAAACAGAAATATACTGTCAAAGAGTCATGGGAGTTTTCTCTACCACACTGAATAGTAGACAAGTACCCACCAGTACTCCTCATTTAGCAAAAGTGTTTAGGTGTGTAATTCCCACTGAATTCAACATACTAGTGTGCAGCCTGTTAGGGTGTTTTGAATATTACAAAGTGCACCCCTGGATGACCAAAAGCCTGGCCATAGGAACCCAACTATCTGACTGAGAGCCCTCAAAATTTTGCATCTGCATGGCTCTACTAAAGATGGTGTAGGTGTAATATATATCATTCATTTAATTGAAAACATTACACATATTTTTAATCAAGACAAAATGGGAAAAGAACAATATTATTTATTTAAAATGCTTAGAATAGAGTATCTTGTGGAGAGCATCTGCTTCAGCATTAAATAATTCAGCAACCATCAAAGAAATATTCGATAGTGTAGAAAATTAAGCACCAGCAAAGGAATTTTTGGTATGTTCAGATATCTAACTACAAAGTAAACAATATGCCATACAATATATTCTAAATTACTTTATTTTAAGATACCACAGACAATGTAGGGTTCTCTCAGATTCTTACTCTTCCTGACCTAAAAGGTTTGCAAGAGTCTGCTCCTGCTATTCATCTTTAACTATAAATTATCATCCTACAAAATTTCTTAGGCTTTAGCTTGTTTTCTTCCTCCTTTTGTCTCCTTCATTTAAAAATTTCTTTTCCCTTCAATTATCTTACACTTGAAAGTTCTCTTGTCTTTGTATGCCATGCAACACTGTTCTCCCACTATCAGCATCTCTTCTTTATCATTCTCGCACAGAACTGTACTTCTCCCTTGCCAAAATTAATAATCCACCACATGGGATGTGTATGAAAGAATCTCAATGCTTCCTGCTAGAACACTTACATTAAAAATGCCAATCTTTATGTATAATGTGATAACTATATGATGAGTAGGGGCTTACCTTAAACAAGAGTATGGAAACTATCTCATAGAAAATAGAAAGTATAAGAAAGGGGAAAAATATTTAAAATATTTAAATATTAAAATATTTAAAATAAGAACCAGTAAATTACAAACCTTATCATATGTTGCTAAAAATAAAGTGCAGGACATGTAAGTATTACAAATAAAAGTGAGGAAAATATCAGAAATTTTAGACATCAAAGGTAGATAAGTGAGTTGTAAAAACCAAATTGTAACATAGGACAGTACAAATATTTTAGAAGAAACATTAGAGTTGTAAAAATGTAGTCAGTGAGGGGAAAATTGCTAAAAAAAAAAGTTTGCAACATCATCAGATCAGTAAATGTGAGAAAAAATCCGTTGAACTAACAAAGATGTGCTACAAGTAATTTTAATGATGGGGAAGGAGAAAAGTAGGATAGAGGAAAGGTACAGGAAAGACAGTTGAAAAGGAACAAGTGAAGATACTCTCTAACAGTCCATCCTGGAAGCACAATAATTAAAGGTAGCAAAACACTAGTGAATAGCAAGCACATTTTCAACAAGTGACAATATTATCAGAAACTGAGAAAAAATAATGACAAAGACATGAAGAAACTGCCAAGGAAAACAAGTGAGCCTGAAGATACCATGAAATATACGTATCTATAATTTCAAATTTAGACTTATCAAAAAGGGGGAAGAAGGACAAGACAGTAGGTATATGTGCTTTGATTTGGCCAAAAATATTTAGGACAGAAAAAGCTGTAAAGAAGCTTGATCTTTTTTTAATTTCTTTTTGTTTGTTTCATTTTCAGAAATATTTCAGACTGTTCTGAAATAATGCTTAGGAGGCAAATTATAATTTCCATACCTTATGAGTCATAATTCACCAAGAGTCAAGGAAAAGTTACAATACTAATTGTAAAACAAGGAGTACAAAAATACTTATTAGAAAGCAGGGAAAAAGGGCTTAAGCCATGAGAAAGAACATGCTTGGAAATTCTGGCTAATATGAGGAAGGCAGTGACAGCGTCATTTGGGAGGTTTCATTCAGAAGACAATTGGAAGTTGATAACCTTGTGTTATTAAGCAAAATACTTTCATAAAGAAATCTCAGAGGAAAGGAGACACTACTCCCTTTAATTAAAGGCAGAGCTCAAGGTCCAGGAGCTGCTTAACAGTATCAATTATAATGCCACTAATAACCAATTAAGGTTTGTGATTTTTCTAAATATTACCAGCACCATAGTAATTTTAATTGTTGTTTTTAAGAAGACACAAAGTTCTTTAAAAAATAATTAATTCTAAAGGATTAACTAAAAATCCATTTAAAAGCAATAACAAAAGACACTGGAATGTATGGAATGTATTCAAGTTTGTTGTAAATCATGTAAAAGGAAGTTTACTTTACCCAAAAGAAGCCAATCATTGTCACACAGAATAAAAGCTTGAAGAAAAAGAAAAGGGAAGACTGGGAGCAGAGAGGAGAACAAAGAAAACAAAACCAATTAAATTAAGCTGAGGAAAGAGGGAAGACATGAATGATTCTGTTTAATAACGTTATACAAGTCAAGTTAATATATTTAAATTATATATATAAAATACTGACTGATACAAAAGAGTCACAATACAGTAACAGAAAATTATTTATTTTTTTAAACCTGGTAGTAAACTAATTGAAAACTCAGTGAAAACTTGGAAGTAGGAGAGACTGAATAAGACAACTAGGTGTCTCTATCCAGAACAGAGCTGATCTGTTGAGTCCCTCAGAATATATTCACAGGTAAGGATGCAATTTGGAGACATCTAAATTAGGAAGCCCATAAGGTACTGTGCAGCACTTCAAGGCTTTTCTACCTTGGGTTTAAGTGCATTTAAATATTATTAGTTTGATAGAAAGGCACAATAATATCACTCCCACCTAGATTGTACACACAAAAGTGCTAAAATGCACATAGTAGTCTGGACAACATCACTCCACACTCAAGGGATAGTGCTCAATGATTTGTACTGCTTAGAGACCAGTTGCAAACAGTGTTCCTCAAGGTTCTATTATGGGATTTAGTCTGCTTAACATCTTTATCAATGATCTGGAGGAGGAGACAAAATCCTTATCAATCTGCCAACACTAATTTGGAGAACACAGTCAATATATTTGACTAAAGGGTCATTTACAGGTAGCTAGAAATGCAAGGGATTAGGCCAACAGGCTGTCATGAAATCCAGCAAGGACCAGTTTTTTAACCTATGCAACCTATGCATTCAAAGCATGTGCCAATGAGTTCTAATGATGTTTTAAGTTAAACATGCTAAGGAGATATGTGATTCTTTTTTCAGTCAGACACAATTACAGATGGTTTTATTTTTAGTAAATGCAAAAGGATCAAAAAATTTTGCTTTTTAACTAAAGAGACAACTTCCTCTAATATTTGGTAAAACTAATGTTACACTTTTAACTTAAATAACATCCTAATAGTGATAGGTGGAGGAACACTAATAAACTAATTTGTGAAAACAAAATGCACTGTATCACCCAATCTGCTCCCATGAGACTCCATCCAGCTCTGGGGAGCCCAGCACAAGAAAACATGGACCTGCTCAAGAGGGTCTAGAGAAGGGTTGTGAAAACGACCAGAGGGCTGGAGCATCTCCCCTGTGAGAACAGCTGAGAGCTGGGGTTGCTCAGCCTGGAGAAGAGAAGGCCCTGAAGAGACCCTAGAGCAGCCTTCCAGTACCTGAAGGGGGCCTGCAAGAAAGCCAGAGAGGGACTTTTTTACAATGGCATGTAGTGATAAGACAAGGGGTAATGGATTTAAGCTGAAAGAAGGTACACAGAGATTAGATATTAGAAAGACATTCTTTATAATGAAGATGATGAGACACTGGACCATGTTGCCCAGACAAGTTCTGTATTCCTCATCTTTGGAAGCATTTGAGGTCAAGTTGGATAGGGCTTTGGGCAACCTAATTTAGTGAAAGATATCCCTGCTCATGGTACTGGGTGATCTTTAAATGTCCCTTCTAACTCAAACAATTTCATGATTTGAAGTAAGGATAACATAAGCAAAAAAGGGGTCACTCACATGTAAGCCAGTGACTGGTCAGTACATTTATGGCACCAAGACAGGAGCCTCTCTGAGTTTTGCAGTGCACCAAAGTTGGTTCTACCAGACTAAATTAAAAAAAATTGCCAGCCTACTGAAGTTCATAGGATCCAGCATATCTAAGAGAATTTCTAAGGTTATCCTACCAATAAGAGTTTTATAAGTAATATCTGAGGTGATGACTCATTCAATTTCACAATCACTATATATGTAAAGTGTGCTTTTCTAGTTTAAAAAATAGCTTTTAGTTTAAAAATTTTGTTAGATAACTTTCCCAAACTATTTTCACCTTTTCTTTCCCCTTTACAGCACAAAATAAACTCTCACCACAACATCACCACCACAGGCAATAAGAATTGATCAGGGGTAGACTTACTTGATCTGATGTATGCTGACAAATACTTCGACTAGTTTTCTCTAGGACTTCAAACACACTCTACCACTGAAATCATTTGCTTTTTGTCCATAGGCAAAAGAACTGCCTGTTACTAAAGTGAACAACCTCTGCTTCTACCTTCGATATCCTAATAACTACTCAAATTGACAGCACCAACCAGGGTCAAAATCTTACCATGTCTTGAAGAACCAAATGAGGAGAGCCAAACCTGAATTAGTTATGCTATCTTAGGGGAAAGTACATTTTTAAAAAAAAACAATTAATTGCATTCTACCCTCTGATATTGTTGTGCTCTTTCATTTAAAACACTAATTAATTACATTGTCTTCTCTCACAAACAGCCAGTCTAGTAAGTTTGTTTGACTACTAGCTCTTACTTCCATGTTGCAGCTGATGCCTGTGATTTTGACATCCTCTCTTAAAGCACTTGCCAAATTTTAACCCAGTTACATACAGTCTAAGCTCTACCTTTATCTCTATTCCTGGTATTTTCTTAGCTTCCCTCCAAAACTGAATGGAAAATATGAGAGACAAGAACTTAAGTTATATTTAGAGCATCTTGTTTCTTAAAGTCTCGAGTCATATAGGTCTCCATTAATCCTTGTTCCTCAAACTAACAAGTCAAGCATGCTACAGCAGCAATAGCTTCTTTCTTTAATCAAATGATGAAAGAACTTGTAATATTTAAGTCCGTGTACTTATGTAGTCTCCTCTTTCTATTCCATACAATCTACCTTTTAGTTCCATACTAAGCTATCAGATAGATAAGTGACAAGGAAATCTCCGTTCTCTTGCAGATTCGGTTTCTTTCTGGTTTACAGCAACCAGATCTCTAAGTGCAACTTATTTAATGTAATTTCATACTAAACATGCATTCAACTGCATCATTACCTTGATGCCCTTTCTTAAATCAAATTTCACATTTATCTCAACTGCAGACAAGCCACCATTTTTTTCTTATGTGAGCAGCCCACACATAAGAGGAGAAGGACTTGAAGTATTGGTGGATAAAAAGTTAGACATGACCCAGCAATGTGCACTTGCAGCCCAGAAAGCCAAACATATCCTGGGCTGTATCAAAAGCAGCATGTCCAGCAGGGCAAGGGAGGGGATTCTACCCCTTTGCTCCGCTCTGGTACGACCCCACCTGGAGTGCTGCATCCAGCGCTGGGGTCCCCAACATAAGAAGAATATGAACCTGTAGGAGTAAGCCCAGAGGAGGGCCACAAAGATGATCATAGGGCTAGAGCATCTCCCCTGTGTTAACAGCTAAGAAAGCTGGGGTTGTTCAGTCTGGAGAAGGGAAGGCCCTGAAGAGACCTTAGAGCAGCCTTCCAGTACCTGAAGGGGGCCTGCAAGAAAGCCAAAGAGGGACATTTTACAAGGGCACATAGTGACAGGACAAGAGGTAATGGATTTAAGCTGAAAGTAGATGGGTTTAGATCAGCTATTAGGAAGATGTTCATTAAAATTACCTTGGTGAGATACTGGCACAGGTTGCCCAGAGAGTGAGTGGATGCCTCTTCCCTGGAAACATTCAAAGTCAGGCTGGACAGAGCTTGAGAAGCCTATTCTAGTTGATTATCCCTGTTCATTGCACAGGGGTTAGGCTAAATGTCCTATAATGGTCCCTTTCATTATATGATTCTCTTTTTTTAACTCTGTGAAAGTTTGAGACTTTGATAGTATAGTCCAAATAATAGCTGTGAAGGATACTTATTACATATTTCACATTGGTCTAGGAAATATCAAAGCTCTTAAAAAACTTTTCATATGTCTTAAGAATTTAAGTACAGGAAGTCAAAATATTTGGCAATTTCTAATCTTTTTTTCTAGATACTTCACCATTAAAGAGATTTCACATTTCAGCTGATTTGTAGATACTGGTAAAAAACCTCTTCCACAGCTAAGATGGTCCAGTATCACTTTTAAAATATTTTCCTATTAAAACAGCCACTTTATTCTGAACTTTATATATAAATTTTAATAGTATATAGTGCAGTAAATGCCCAAGTTTCCAACCCAGTCTACAATACTATAAAATCAATTGTTCTCTGAATGATTGCTCATATCCACTCAGCATGAATTACTGTTTTATATAAACTACATGGATATTTTTCCCTTGTGTGCAACACAGTATAGTGTCTCTAGTTAAAAACAGAAGAAATAGCTTCATATTTTCTACTACTTATTCAAATTTTCTGTACTAGAAATCTCATTTTTCTAATTGTCTCAAGATGCTATACTGAACAATTCTCAATTTTTATGAGCTACTAGTTAGCTCATACACCCTTGTTTTCTTCCTTTTATTTAAAACCAACGGATTGATTCCCAGTCATTTCATTGAAGTCATTCATAATCTCTTGCCTACTTATTATATATAAAAAATTACAGATGCATATGTCCTGTAGCATACATTAGTGTTACTCATAATAACCAGCAACTACTACAAACAATAGAAGTTACAAGGTTGATTCTCTCATTTAAAACAACAAAACCAACAAAGATCAGCATTTAGATTACCCTTATATGGTTAATTCATGTAGAGTCGTGCTCACAATTTTCTAATTTTGCAATCATTGACTTTAAGACTAGATACTGGAATAAGTTTTAGCACATACTTAGGCATGCAAGTGCCTATAAACTCAGAACTGGAGTGCTGTGGTGGTTGCATCATTTGCTCCATCAATTTCTATTCGGAGTAGAAATCAAGCACCACCATATCCAACATGAGATAGTCAAGTGCTCAACAGACTCCGAGTATATAAATCCACAAGCAGTGTTATCAATGGAAAATCTTACTAATTTCCCATTCCTAAAATGGAAATGCTCTATTTCATACACACCAAAAAAATCTGATATAATTTAAATAAAAGAGTCTTATGGACTATATGCAACTTGGCAAAGCATTTTGGGCAATATGCAATTACTGCTTCCACACATATTGCTAGATTCAACATTAACACTGAAAAAATAATAGTTCTTATATTTACAGTCAGTTAAATTACCATGCAAAACCTATTTATTTCCTAGATAATAATATTATAGAGTGACATAAAATTTTTGTACAAGCAAAAGACAAAAAGCAGGAAAGGTAAAAATGGCCATATTAGAAATCAAGTAAATGTAATTACATTAGATAATAGAGATTCTTTTTCTCCATTAGAGAGTTTGAAAAGGTTAGTAACATGGCTAACAGCAATAACTATAAAATCAGCTGCTTTAATTACTAACCTAAATAGAATCCCTCAAAAAATACTTATCTTCTGTACCACCTGAAAGGATGCTACAAAAATGAAACTAGCCTTTGGAAACTATTTCATTGAAATTTAACTCCATAAAGGTATGAATTCAGAAGTATCACTTTAGCTGTCAATGTGCAAGCTAAACAACATAGACATATTAAAAAATGAGACTCAAAAAAGAAGCAATTTCATGAAACTTTTTCAGGCTTTTGAATTAAAATTAACTAAGCCAGAAGAGGATCATAGTTCAAAAAGAATGAGTTTTAAACCCAGAAGAGTTTTGTAAATCTCCCTAAATCTTTTCTCTGTTCTGATAAAGTGACATGCAATGCCTACATAACACAACAGAGGTTTAAGAGAAGAGTACAGCGAAAAAAAAACCACTGGCAACTATTATCAAAATGACACAAAAATATGGTAATATTTGGGAGGGTTTTCTTGGGAATGGGTCTTGATTATTCCTCTACATCATGAGGATGTGTTTAATTTATTTATATTCACAAAACTTCAGAGCCTCATAGTGGTCAACTAAGAGCCTCTGTGGTCAACTAGAGCCTCTGTGGTCAACTAAGTCTGCACAAAGTTGTGTGTTTTCTGCTAAGTTGATGCACCACTTGTTCTGGATGTCTCGAAGTTTCTGTTGGAGCTTGCTGCATGCAAGGCAAAAGGCTGCTTTTCTTACATGGCAAGATGGCTGAGCGAGGCATGCGTGGTGAGCAGTTCTCTTCTTTGATAGCAATTCCTGGATTTCTTGATTGGTTTCATCAAACCAGTCTTTGTTTTTCTTGGAGGAGAACTCTAAGGATTCTTCAGAGGACTGCAGGATGCTATTTTTACTATGCTGCCAAAGCACTTCAGGAGAGGGATCTATGGGATGATCTTCAAGTGTAGTTTGAAGGTTTACCTGGAAGCTGTCTCTCACTGTGGCTGATTGAAGATTGTTAACATTGAGCCTCCTCCTTGGAATGCCACTCCTCTTAGGTTTGGGCTTAAAGTGGAGGTTAAGTTTGCAACGCATAAGGCGGTGGTCTGTTTGACATTCTGCACTAGGCATCACTAAGGTATGGCAGACATCACGAACATTTCTCTGTTGCACTAGGACATAGTCAACGAGGTGCCAATGCTTGGGTCGAGGATGCATCCAGGTTGTCTTCAGGCTGTCTTTCTGCTGAAAGATAGCATTGGTGATGGTGAGCTGCTGCTCTGCACAAAACTCTAGCAGCAGGCGTCCGTTGTCATTGCAGTTTCCAACACCATGCTTCCCTAGTACTTCTTTCCAGGCTTCAGAGTTCTTTCCTACTCTGGCATTGAAGTCACCGAGGATTATGATCTTGTCATCTGCAGGAACCTTTTGGGTAAGGCAGTGCAGGNGACTGTCATCTCCGGGTCAGTCTCGAGCGACCAATGTCCTGAACCACCTGCATGCAGGGTTGGGGCTGTGGCTTCTGGTGCACCTTCTCACCTGCCGTTTCATCCCTCACCTGTCGCTACAGAGCTTTGTGGGTGTGGGAGGATCCCTAGAGCCTGCGCAATGGATTTTTTAGGTGAGGTGCAGCGTACGCAGAACTGGCCCCACCCTTTACTCCTAAGGTTCATCTGCCAGGGCCAAGCGAACTTGGATGGTGACAGCGAAGTCCTCAGGATGTAGGTTTGTTTAGAGTGTCCTTCTCTTAGATGGATAGCCTTACAGGGCTAAGCAAGCTCCATCTGCCCGGGTTTGGAGTTAGAGTTGTCCTTCTCCTAGGATGGTTGCTGGGGAGCTAGTGAGCCCATCCTGCCCATAGACACACTTTGTCTGACCCTTCAGTTGAGACCTGATTAGCATGGGAGACCCTACTGGAGGCATGTACCTCCGCCAGCACAGCTCGCAACCTCATAAGGGCATGCAAGCTTCTCCCCCGTGACAGGGGGGTGTCCATGGAGAAGATTTCCCCTATGTATGGTCAAGTAGACATAGATGTGGCTTCAATTTGACAAGAGAGCCACATAAGCATAACGAGTCTACTAAAGACCCCTTATTTACAGTTGCCAGTATATCTGCACTTGACACAGTGTGTTCTGTAAAAGAAGGCAGGAAGGATAAGCAAATAACAACAGTATTTTATATCTGAGTATCAATGATGCCCTGCATTCCAAAAGTTAAGTATACATACTGTGAAAAGACAATCTTGATCCCTACAGAGTTTATAATTTTGTGGCTTTTGAATTTCTTGAAGTTTTCTTTGCTCCTGTGTTTCCAGAAGCAGCAACCAGCAGAATTCAATTATCTTCCTTATACAAATCATTATTTTTTAACACTTCTCCAGAGAACACTTTTATTCATCTGCTGACCAAATGAAATAGCTGCAGTTTTTAAATCCTATCTCCCTGTATTCATCATTCTACCTGACTATATGGTAATGGCAAATTTAATGAATTCACTTAGGAACTCTTAGGGTAACCCAGCTTACTACTGCTTCTGTTCATCTGTTACTAATGAATTTTACATTCCATTAGACTGCCGATTCACCTTGGCTGTTTTTCTGGAGTTCCTCAGTCTTCCATGCTGAGTCTTCCACTATCTCATTAAAATAATTTGATATTACAATGAAATTTTTCTCCTCTTCAGTAGTGCCATTCCTAAACAGCCCAAACATTATAATAATATATTAATTTCTATACAAAAAGATCTCTTAATCTTAGTCATCCATTTATCTGATCTCTCTAGTCTCATCTTAGAACTGCTATCCCGGTATCTGAGCAACATCTGTACAAAATCAATAGCAATAAGGCAATTTTAATGGAGCCTGTCTCGTTTCCTTGGGAATACTTATGGTATCATTTGGATTTGAGAAAGTCTTACTATAGGGATGAGTCTACTATTTTTCTTAAATAATGTAGAAATTTAGATCTACTCTGTCTCTTCTGAAAGATTAAAATCTGCATTATTTAATTGTTCTTAATTGGTAGCAATCTCAAAATCTTCAAAATTTTGTAATTTTTTATTATTTGAGATATGTGTATTCATATAATTTATGCCGGTCTGCTAGTTGCATCTAGCAAATGGCCAAATTTTGGTTCTCTGCTCCAGCTACACCTATAGTCATTAAAAGATTCTAGATTTTTCTAACAAGGAAAGAAGGGGACTTAGAGTATCAAAAGAAGAAAACTTTTTAAAGAAGAAACAAGAAATTATAACAAAAATATTCTGCAACAGTAACGCAAAATTAGTGCTGTGATCATAAACTAAAGCCATAACTATTGTTCCATTCTGTAACTACACTGCACAGCAATTTGTAACACAAAATAAGATGCAGTATTGTCATATAACACTGTCATGATTAGAGCAATAAATTTTAGAACTGTAAATTATGTATATATCTCTTTTATTGTATAGACCAGCTAAATGAGAAAAAGCATCTGAGAAACCAAATAAATCATATGTGAAATTCTTGTGAGAAAACAATCTACTCGCTTCTATAAAGCATTTTATTACTAAGCAGTCTGACCAATTACAGAAACAGAAGGTGACCCCAGTTTAAAGCTGTCACATTTTATTTAAAACAAAATATGTGAAAAATCCTTTCTAGGTGCTACTAAATCTCAACAGTCATAGATATTTTCTAGCTTAATTTCCTGCAAACTTTTCATGAATCACCCATTTTTATTATGGGCTTATATATGACTAAATTAACCCAAATATAACTATTTTAATTGAGTCACTAAAAGGGATGCTGCCTCAGGGAAAAAAACAAACAAACAACCCCCCCCCCCCCAAAAAAAAACCAAAACAAAACCCAATCATATTTCTTATTTTACTCTAAATTTACTGGAAAACAATCACAGAATGATTTTGAGTTCGAGGGACTAGTGAAAATCATCCTTCTCAAATAATTGCTACCTTCATAGCTTGATCAGGTTTGATCATAGCCTTCCCTAGAAAAAAATAAAAAATGTATTATGATATAATTTATTGTATCACAACTTCCTTGAATTCTTTATTTCAATTTTTAAGTTCTTCAGGTTGCTTTGGACCACCAATCATAGCACTCTGCTGTATCGTACCTGCATACAACTTGGGTTTGTAATATATTTTGTTCTAAAGGAAATGACTGTAGATACACTAAACCATCAGTCACACTAATACATTTTTCTACATGTGTTAAAAAGAACTTTTCAGTTTGAAAACACCATAAAATTCAGAATTCAGCTCACCTTTTTCCAAAGTATATTGCTAGTTGCCAATATTTATATAAAAAAGCAAAAAAAAAATGTTTCTTCATGATGCTGAGAATACAAAAATATTAGAGTACTGACCAGCTTTTAGAAAAAGAGCAAAGGATTTATTTATTTACTTAGGTCATCGAGTGCTGAAAACTAAATAACAATGTGGCTATTTTTATAGCAAATTTCACAAAAATACCTTTACCAATTATCTGGATGAGGGGATCCAGTGCACTCTGAGTCAGTTTTCAGGCAACACCAAGCTGGGTGAGAGCGTTGATCTGCTGGAGGGTAGAAAGATTCTGCAGAGGGATCTGCACTGCCCAGGGCAGTGTTGAGTCACCATTCCTAAGGTGTTCAAAAGACACGTGGAAGTGGACTTATGGACATAGTTCAGTAGTGAACTTGCAGTGCTGGGTTAGTGGTGTTCAATGACCTTAAAGATCTTTTCCAGCCTAAATGATTCTATGATTCTGATTACTCAAGGAATGTTTTCTGTCTGGGAAGACATTTTAGCTAAATAGAGTCAACTCCGGTAGGGGTATTTTTGCTACTAAAGTAAGTAACCCTTCTCAAATAATAGTAATTAAAACACTACAACCAAGAGAATGTTTCTGTGCGCCACTTTAGCTTCATGTGAGGAAAATCAATAGTAACAAGGCAAACTTCTCTGGCGGAGGGGGAGGTGTGTGTGTGTGGGAAGATAAAACAAGCAAAATCCAAGGCATAACTTCCACATTTATAATACCCAGGATCCAAGTGCTAGGAGTAATACTTAAGAGACAAGACTTTCCCAATCATAGTCAGTTCTCAGCCATCGATAGGGAAGAAATAAAAGTAACCTGAATAAACTATAATCTAATCTGGATATTTTGCTGAAGTTCCCCCATTATTTGTTCTGGCTTCCTCACAAGTAAATCTAGGTATTGAAGAGAGCACTGAACACAACCTGCAGCAAGGATGATACATGAGGGGTAGGCATTTTTGCCTTTTGACTCCAGGCCTAATGAAAGCATTCCATTTTCAGATCTGTGCAAAACTTTGAATCACTATGGGCATCTTTTTGCAGTACTACATGTAAAATAGTATTGCTCTATAGTACTGAGTTTATTGTGCATGGAATGAGGTTGATGATTATCTTGCACCAGTACTAATAGATTTTCAAAGTGACATTAAGTTACTGACATCATCTAGTCCTACAAATCACACAACTTCGGTCCCTGAGCTCCAGTTACTGTCAAACCACAGTGTATAGTTCACGCAGTATGGCTTTTTTTAATTAAAAAATAATAAAATATTCAATTTGTTCTGTTTCAATGTCATAATGCAGTGTCAAAAGGCCATAATAGAAAAGTATTGTATTTTTAGTTTAACTGATTGATGCACAAGATATGAAGAAAAAACTAATGCCCATGGCCTCCAAACAAGGTCTTCCACTATTTGTGACTTGCAATTCTGCAAAATCTCTCTTTGAATAAATTTTTAAAAATAAGACAGCATTTCTTTTGAAGAAAACAAACTGAGATTTGTATCTAGGAGGGAGATTTAGAAAAAAGAGTAAGTAAAACTTAATTTAGATTTCAAGTGTCTAAAAGTATTACATCCCCCTATAAAGAATTGATTTCTCTTTTGATTTGTATCTAAGATATCACCTAAGACACCACATAAAATGTTGAAAGACATTTTTCTTCTTTTTTAACATCATGGTGAAACTCATAGAAACCCTTTATTAGATAGCACTTTTCCTGAAGGACTGGCAAACAAAATCAAGGCCATCCATTATCAGCAGAAATTCCCTTGCTTATTTCTGCTAGACTTTTTTTTTTGCCATTTTTTTGTCTTATTCATCTTACTTTTTAACACCCTTTTCATTCAAGACAACTTCATTAAACTTGGGAGAAGGGAATGAAAATTTAAAAAAAAAAAAGAATTAGACTTTAAGATAATAAATGTGGGAGCCACCAGGAGGGGATGGGGGAGAGGGAGCAAACCCCAACAGCCGTTCAAATAAAATCATCAGAAGTTTACCTTCCTACCGTTAGAGCAGGAACTTTTTAAACCACATCTATAAAGCAAGTAAAAGGAGAAGGGTGAAGCATCTCTTTCTGTGCAAAATGACTCTGTTTTGGGATTCTGTCAGAGAAAATGCTTTCTTCTCATCATTTTTCCTCCCCTTAAACTGTTGTCTTCCTCTTCAGCATTCTATACTGATTTAGCTGTAAGTCTAAATTGCCTACGGATCCATTAAGTAGTTGCTAGGCAAACAGTCCAGTGGCAACTGTGAAATAGGAGGTTTGGATGGGAGTCAGTTTTATAGGTCACTACACTGTAAACCTTCACATCATTAGAGAAGAAATTAGTCTTGCTAACTGCAACTATTACAAGTGATGTTTTTTTATTTCTCTGAAAAGACTGAGAGTCATTTATACTACACTGCATTTTCAGTAATGTATTTCTAAATCAAAGGCATCAGTAAGTATGGTATTTTTTCATATACTAGAAGGGTAAATTCTCTACTTGTTGAACATTTTAATACTATCTATCATATATTTGGAAATAATAGTCATAGTCATATTGTACAATTACTATGCAACAGACTTTTAGCTTACAAACTCAAAAAGCATGTATAACGAGAATTTAACCTGAAGTAAGCAGTATGTATTGTCTTTTGTTTTAATGACAGTAAAACATAGAAGACCTATGCACACAAAATTACCCAGCCATCACATTATCTGATTCAGACACATGCATTCTCTGAGACTGAAGTATTGTTTCTTTGCTCTAATGTAGCTTTATCTTGAAACTGAGCACATAAACTCTTAAAAGTGATGCTTATATTAATTCAACCACAGAACACTATCTGAGAATAGCAAACTTCAGACTCCTGCTTATGTGATCACATTGCATTGGCATGTGGAAGACCTGCCACTCCAATTAATAAGTTCAGAACTCAATAGAAGTGGAGAGTTCCCTGCACTTGGCAGGGGGATGGGTTGAAACTAGATGATCTTTAAGGTCCCTTACAACCCAAACCATTCTATGTTTTTATGATTTTATAAAATAAATAATCCCAGAAAAAAGAACATTTCCATATCATTGTTTTTACAGCCTGAAAGAAGCACACAAAATTTAAAAATCCATGCAGATCCACGAGAAAAATATATGGCTTGGACATGTGTACGTTAAGGTTTCTTTAGTTAGTAGTTTGACACTGGAGCACTTCTGAGTTTAAGAAATAAAGTGAAGCAGAGAAAAATGAAAACATTACCTCTGTGAAATTTATACATGTAAGGGACATGCTAAAATATACATGATTGGAATGAATAATAATGATGACAAGTCACTGAGGAAGAAAAGCACTCATTGTCAACTTATTCTTGAGTTTCTCTACTCTTATTTGTTCATTATCAGTAACATTTTAACTTTTATGGTAGTAGAAGTACACCAATAATCCTTAACCTTTATGATCTCAGATACAAGAAAAAGAAATATAGATGTAAGATGTAAGAAATGGAATTGCATAAACGGAAAGATCACCACTGTCAAGAGTGCAGAGATCTAAGCAGTGACAGTAATGCCAGAGATTTCTCATCACTGTCAAGTGAAAGGAAAATAGTAGAAACATTTTCCCCAATTAAGCCCTAGATAGTTTTCTGTACCCCCTAATTTGTTGGTTCTTGTATGATTTTTTTCTCAGTGTTAACACAATTCTCTGTATATATTTACTTTTTCAAAAGCACAAAAAATTTCAAGCAAAGAAAATGATTTTTATAACATTACTATAATCTTGAAAGAAGATTTAGAATTTGTCTACTTATCCTGTCAATCCCCAAGGAAAAATATCACCAGACAAAGCTATCAGCATTATTTAAAATCTCTGATGTATATCTCTTTGGGCATGAATGGGCAAGATGGAAACTTCTAGTTTTACAAACAGCAATTTCCTTGCATTATTTGGGCTTTTTTTGGAAACAAGATTGGCAGAAGTAATTCATGGCCTCTCACCGATTCTACTCAAGCAGATTCTTAAATCCATCTAACCTACAAACATAAACAAAGATGCCAGAAGGGTTCATTAAAGAACTCCCTTTTACAAAGCCCTGAGTGCTTAAAAAAGCCTGCTGGGACTAACATCTTGTTTTTCAACTGCTCTTAAAAACTTGGCATTATAATTTGCATTCAGAAGACAAAGATTAGTTACCAGATACTAGTTGATATAAGCCTCAGAACAATTAGCAAATTGTTAAACTGAAGGATAAAGGCTAGTACCTCAGTAGTTTTATGGGAACTATGTTAAGAAACTTGGTTAAATGTTGTGATGAGAAAGCAATATGGTATTTGACTCATAACAAATTTATCACATAAATACAACCAGTGGTGCATTGCCATTTTTAGTTGTAGACAAATGTCTGGGCTCTTGAGGGCACACAGATGCTCTAATGTCCCTCCTTGCCTCCTTGAGGCTTCCCCTGACTCTGTCCCAGCCTCATTTCACGCAGTCCCAGTTCCAGCCATGCTGGGGGCAGATGTCCAGAGCCCTCTCACACAGACAGCCTGTCTCCAGCCCTGTCTCTGGTCCCATCTGCTTTTGCTGCTGATGGGACTCAGTGATGCTCCTGGCTCTGGCCCAGCACTTGCCACGTGTGGTGCTGTCGATAGACCCTGATACCCGATCCTGGCTCTGCTCCTCTGCTAAGAGGGCATGGGGTCCTCTTTGCTTGTCCCCCTCACAAACCTGCCCTGCTCTTGCTGCTGCCTGACAGCAGATACAGGAACATACTCATGTTAGTTCACTATTTTACACAAATAATGAAGGCTTTGCTCTTAGGCCTGGACAAGGAGTAGATCATCCCTAGTCATACTGGAAGCTGAGAAAATTCATATGCAAACAGCAAACAGGTGCCTGTCTTGAACTGGGCCAGATGCTACTTTCATAATCATTTGTCTAGGCACAGAAATATCTTCTTAAACCTGGCCATCAATTGTTTGCTAAGTCATGTTTTTTAACTGACTAAATAATATTAAACAATCTTTTTGGCTGAGTTTCCCTGATTTTTTTTTTTTTAAGTTCACAGCGATAGTTTCTTTTTTCATTAATATTCTTGTCTCCAACTGTTGCTGCATCAAGAAAAAGAAAAAAAACAAACAAAAATTCAGGAACATGAATTCATGAACAGAAGTTGGAAGTTGTAATGAGGCACTCCATTTCATCAGAACTCAAATAGCCTGAGACATCTGTGAACTATGTGTTGAAAATCACACCAATGACTAAGGCATTGAACAACAACTTTCTGCAGATATGCAGTCTACCTTTTTTGGTACACACTTAATATCCATAAATAAAATCTGTATAATTATTTTTTTGCAAGTGATTGTCTTCTGGCAGTGCATCAAAACGATGCCTAAAGTAGTTCTAAATAAGGCTATCTCAGTTGCTGAGATAGCATAGTCATGTTAGCATAGACACTGCATAATGTACTCAGATCATTAGCTGTAATACATTTTTGAAGATTGTGATAGATTTAGAAATTATTTTTGATAAGATGTATGAGCCTAAAGAATCTCAGTTGCCTCAAAAACGCAATCCCATTTTGGAATACAACAGGGCAGGAAAGAATATGATTTGGACTTGCACAGACAAAAAGGAGAATAAGTAAAATATATTTCAATAAAGCATAATAGATGAGAATCTTTGCATGTTTTAACAGTAAATGGAGTGCACTGCGATTGTCTAAATCAATAGAATTGAGAGCAAAAAGAGCTTTCAAACAATCAAACACACTCACCTAATCAATATCTGAAGTAAATGAATTACCATGCAGCTCAGATTTCTAAAAGGGTCGTTATGAAATTTTAAACTCATTATACACTTTAAATCAAACCAGTCTGCTACTAAAAAAAATTAGATAATAAATGGGAAGACTGAAAATGCATTAAAAGAAAAACAATACACTCAAAATGTTCGAACCAAACACAAGTTTATGCTATACAATTACATCAATGGCTTTAACTATTTAAAAAAATCCATAAGGATGCTACAAGGAAATTTAATGGAAATTTAAAGAAAAGGAATCTAGACCATACACTTTTTAGCTGGAAGATATGAACTACGTTAACACTGTGCTTCATGTTCTAAAGTATATAACAGCCACAATTGCACTGTTAGACATTTTCTCTATCAGTCACAATCAAATCAAGAAAAAACACAGATTTCTTTACTGTCTGCCCAGCTAAATAGTAAACTTCGCCACATACACACTACTCACTGCTGATTGAACAGTTACATTTTATCTTGCTCCTCTTCATACAGGCCAAATTAAAATCTTAATCTCACAAATATGGGCATGTACCCATGAGGAGATAAACTCATCACTAAGTACTTTTATATATAGATGCAGCTCTGAAAATCACAGAGTTAACAGCTGAGTTAAAAGTTGGAAACTTGTAGCAATGTTTTACAACCATGAATGAGATTTTGAAAAAATTATGTAGGCTACATGAAAGGATAAAGCTGGCATATCAGACAGAAGTTATTTTTAATCTGTGGTTGCTTTCATTTTGGGGCATATTTGGTATTTTATTTTTAAAAGACAATTTTTATGTTTATCCATTTCCACATTTAACAAAATGAAAACATAGCAAACATATTTACTCTCAAAGCCTTGAGGTCATCCTGACTTTGCCAGCTGCAAGAGGAGCTTACTCCAAGCAAAAACTGAAGTGCTTTTAAATGTAAAATGTGCTTGCTTTCACATGAGCAAGCAGCCTGCAGGTAAAAAATGCCTGCCACAGATTCAAAAGATAATGGTGGGATATCGAGCTCTCTTTTCAGAATATTTATAACTAGATTTGTTGATCAGAGGACCACTGAATATCATAACAAACTATATTATAATATGCAATGGGCACAGGTGCGAGATTTGACAATTGGAAGTTATTTGTTGTTTTTCTTTTAATTACAAAATGTAACTGTTTCCTCTCACAGCTGATGTTATATTGGAAAATTTATATTGAAAATGCAGAAAAAAGGAGTGGGGAAACTGACAGAATAATGATATCACATTGCCAAAAGAATGTTTTTGGCCTGAAAACATTGGGATATTTTACAAGAGTTGCCACAATCATTGTGAGCATTGCTGGCCTGGATGAGCATTTCTGAACTGAAAGCTGTTACCATGTAGATTTCAGCCTACATAAAAGTAGACTGAGTGGCACCACCAGTGAGGAGACATTGTAGATAAAAGCCTAAAAAGCTTCTAACTTAATTGAGAGCATTTGAAAAGCATCTAATCTTTCCAGCAAAGAGATGGAGGCAGAGGAGTAGCAGAGAGAATGTAAAGTCATTAAATACTGACAGGCACTTCTGGGTTTCTGCGCTCACGACATGAACATCACATGAAACTGCATTTCCAGTTCTGCATCACTGAAAGACTTCAGTCTGTAAAGATGTAAGTAAAACTTTTATGCCATTATAAGCCCTTTAACCTGTCAGCACAGCACAGACATTTTTAGTGTACACATACATTAGGTTTCACAGATTTGGACTACCTAAAGGGCTTGGGTTTTTTTTATTTGAGCTCCAGCAGAAGATACTCTGAAGTTTTCTCAGGCATTTACTACTCCTATCCAAATTTAAGCCTTCTTCATTTGTTAATTAGTAATTTTAACATCTATACAGTTGACTTTGATATTTATGGTGTCATAATATTTTTGTTCACTGCTTCTGGGACAGATCTCAGGAACTTGTAGATATGGCTGCAAATCAGAAATGTTCCAAGAATCAATTCATTTCATAAGTCCTGTTAAATGTAATTGCTAGAATTATTTCACTCATAGTTTTTTGTCTTCTGTTATCTAGAAGATGTTAAAAAAATTCACGAAACCCTAATCACTGCATGAAAACTTTATGAGCAGTAATTAATGATAACTTAATCCAAGACTTTATGTACTTCCTTTAAAACTATCTGAATAAAGAATGAAAACACACTTTCAAAAAAAAAAAAAAGGTAGCTCACAAGTAAGCTGCTAAAAATATTTAATAATGTTTTGAATTAAATTTTGATAGTTTGGATACAAAATTTTCTCGTACTCATTTGTCAAACCTAATGCTGGAAAACAGGTCAGTAAGTAATGATTCACCCAGGTAGAAATATGCAACATGGGTGACTGTGGTTGACTACACTAAATTCAGGGTTAGTTACATGTGACTGGGGCATGAATGCCAAAGAAGATGAACTGTTTCTCACCACTGACAATGCGGATAGCATGCAATTTTATTCAGGATCCTCTCTATGCACTTACACTGTTCAAGCAGTATATTTCATCCTTGCATGGTTCAGAAAGTCTGAGACACACAGCTGGAAACTAAGCAGCTAGAAAGAAACACTAAAATATCAAAGGTACACTCAGGTTAGATCACAGTATTCTATAGGAGATCTTTGCAATATGTAAGAAAAAAAAAACCTCTGCTAGGTCAACATATTCATTGGCTCCAGTAGGATAACATTTCATCTTGAAAAAGTAGTATTAGAGGAATATACAGTTCCCTAGTTAAGTAGCCCAAGCTCTATACACAGATCAATTTCCCCTTGACTACCATTCCCTGTTCGACTTGCCTCCAAGCCTTGCCTCCTCAGTAAAAATGTCTGAAACATTTCACCTACTTTGCCAAAACTGCCAAAACTGTATCTCTCTTTCCAAACCTGGCCAATTCTTCACACTCTCTAACCTTTTTCTTCTGAGCCCTAACAGACTTCAGCTTCCCCAAAGAGCAAGTACGCACCAAGTGAATTTACATTTGTATTTTAGAAGCTGATTTCACATAAACCTCACATAATTAAAAAAAATAATAAATTTAAACACACTCAGCACTTTTTCATTAGAGACCCCAACATGTAATCTGATCTAAATCGAAGTATGGAAGAACAGGAATGTGTCTAGTCAGAGTGAAAACTGTCTGATTTAAGGTACCAGAAAATTATACATGCAGCCATGAGCAACATAACCCTGTCAAACTTAAATTATTTTTTTTAATTCACTCCAGATACTTTACCAATAAGGATCCACAGTTGCTATGTTTTCAATAAATTCCACATGAATCATAGTTTCAAATAGTCTAGTGTTTGCAATCCAATACTTGCATAACAAAGAAAAAGGACAGTGAAATGAAAGCTTAATAGCCAGTTTTCACGTTCCAATCTGAGATAAATATAAATACGTAAAATCAATAAATAAGTAATAAAGAACAGAACAATAGACCTGTGGCTTTTAAAACTTTTGTCTTCTATGCTTTAATTCTCTTCTTAAAATTGAAGACCAAAAACATTTTAATGCTATCCTGTGGGATACCATGTATTGTAGCAAGTACTGCAATACACCTCCTGACACAAGTGTTACTCCAGGGGTCACCAGTAAAGAGAAAATTTGCAGTATGTGCTATCTATAAAAGTGTAATCAAAGAGAATATTTTATACCATCAGAAATAACTTCTTAACATTTTGCACTTAAACAGTGCCAAACAATTTAAGCCCATATTTTTTAACCTTGTAGTGATCTTTGACCAGTGCAGGCAGTTTTATGAAAGCATGTTAAAGTTACTCTATTAAGTCACTTTAGCAGCAGTAGGAAAGATCACAATGAGAATAACAAATAACAGTAGCAAACTGTTACTAGGTTTTAAGGTCCCTTATTATTAAATAGATGTATTATTAAATAGATATCCCCTATCTGTAACTCCAAGAATTAGACAATTTGAGGGGGTTTTAAGACTATCCCCTGTAAATTAACAAAAGAGAAATAAACTTTTTTCATTCTTTTCTATGCAGTACTCCAATATGATTTTCATTACTCTATCTGACTGAAGAAAAGTACTAGAGAAAATGGAAACACCACCAAAAAAAAATTTATTTGAGATCCAGCATACTTGGTAAAGCTGCCTGTCCCACCTCTGCATCTGTGGAGAGCTGTTCTCTCTTTAAAGATGTTTCTTTTATATGAGGCTGTTTAGTCAGAAGTAACCCTGAGAACAAAAGACACAAGCAAAGATCCCTAAAATAAACTACTTTCTCCAAATTGTTTCAAGTGCTCTCATGATTTCTGCCCTGTATCAGTTAATATGCTGTTAATATGAAAAGGTGTCTCAACTTCCAATGAGAAAATTTTTGAAGCAACTTTTATAACAAGCCAGGATAGTTTTCTGGAAAGGTTCTCGAGAGAAGAAAACAGTTGTGAAGTAACTCTGCATGTTAACAATAAATTTCAGATGAATCTGAGTAGGTTTTTTTCATGACAGATAGGAATATAAAGCCAAATACTGCTTCCTGCCATAGATCAAGATTGTTAGCTTCATAACTAATGTCAAATAAAATTAGTTAAGTCACATAGCAAAACATAAGGACATTAGATTCTTTACTCTGTTTCTCACGTATCTTAGGAATCATACCTGCAACTTCTTTTCTAACTTGATCCAACTGGAAGCCAGATGGCAAATCATCTACATGACTATTACTACTATTATTTAATCTAGAGGAAGAGTGTATCTCATATTATTTCAACAATACCAAGAGTTGACTTGTTAAAAAGGGAAAAGGTTAACATTAAATATTCAGTGATGATTGCCTCTCAGAATTCCTTTTTCTATCAATGGCCAGTCTTTGGAAAAAGGAGATCCCAGACATCAAAATACTGTGAAGCAAACATACTAAATACAGTTAAGGACTCCTAAGGAAGAATCTTTGGCTTTTCAAAAATCTTTCTTGAAAAAGTACAAAAGCAAACTAATAACATAGTTAAAAGTACAATTCTTGGAGGAAGGTTTATTCAGCCAAGAGCAGGCAATTTTTCAATATGTGTTCTGCATTTTTAGAATGCATAATTCAAATAAATAATTTTACATAAATGAAATAGACATTTTAAAGCATTGGTTCCCTTGGGCTACCATACATAGCTACTATCTCACAATGAAGAGCATAGCTTTTCTTAGAAAGGAACTTTTTTGTTTAGACCTCAGAAAAAAGGAAACTTCCTTCAAGTCTGGGATAAAAGGCATCAGCACAATATAAATAGCAATACCAATATTACAGGCTGATCCATCACCCTTTCAATTATGTCCTGGTTTTTGTGGGTTGTGAAAAGAAAATATAGGATACACAGGTGCTTTGCAGATTAGTCAGTATAAAAACCAGAAAATTGGCCATTCAAACTTAATCTCTAGTTACAGATTTTCTATTATTAATTAATAACTCTATTACAAATTTCTACTTAATTGATAATTTAATATTAGTTCTATTTATAATCCAATTTTTATAAGACAAATTATTTAAAATAAATAATGGAACAAGAATCTCAGCTTTAATTAAAAAAAATCCCATCCTCTTAAACAAAACAAACGTATTTTTTTAGGGAAAAATAGGCATCCTGTATCCTTCAGGTAGCTAATTTAATGGTTCTCCAGAAACATTCTTGTGATTTTTGAATGGTTGAGGCATACCGTATTCTCTCAGTCAGCAGAAAAGGACAGAAGATTTTATGTATGGACTGTAGTAAAGTGAAGATTAAATTATCACCTGCGTAAACACTTAACATGTATAGATGTTTAAACTTGGTATCTTAGAGAGATGCTAAAGGCAAAACACAATCCAGCAACCCAAAGTACTGAAACTCCCTACAATCCTCTTCAAAAAGGACAATTGATGATTACTTATCATCAAATTATTGTGGGTATTTTGTTTTGGGGGGAGGGTTTTGTTGCTGTTTTGTTTCTGCATTTTTTAGTTTTGTGTAATTTTTTTTGGTCTGGCAGTTTTTTTGGGGGGAGGGGTGTTTTTGGTTTCTTTTGTTTTGGTTTTGTTTGCTTTTTTTTAAACTTAGACCAGCACCTGCAGGATTTCCAGCTGGTTTGTATCTGCTATTTGAATTATCACCAATATCTGCTACTTAGATATTGATGAGGAAAGCACAACATTTTAAACATCTAGATATAGTCAAGATGTTGTCTCTTGGGGGAGCAGGCTACAGAGTCTCTTCCTGCCTTTCATGTAAAGCATGTGTGAGTTCATGCAGAAATAGCATGGAGCAATTTCTCCTTCCCTCTGCACAGTAGTACATCTGCCCTGCAAATACAGTTGTTACAGGAAATACAAAGTCAACATTTGCAAAGCTAAGTCCACTGGTAATGTAATGAGATAATTACATAATTGGTGGGGGTTTTTTTCCGTTACATACACCATACATTTAGAGAATCATTAAAAAAAATAAAAGAAAAAAAGAAAAAAAAACAAACACAATGCTACCAAGGATGAGCCACCTTTTAAAAAGCAGAGCTGAGAAAAGTTTGTGGGTTTTTTTTCTTGTCCTTATCTTAAAGTAATGGCATCTTCCATCCACTAGGACTTTCATATATATATACATATATATTCAACCTCTCTCTAAGGAAAATCAGGAAAAGTCAGTAAAGAACTGAAAAAGATTAAGAAACCAGTAGGACAAAAAACAGCTGTGGGAAAAAATGCAAACTGATACAGAGATTTCACAACCACTTTCACCAACTTAAGTACCTGAATGACTCAGTATTAGTTGAACACCAAACTGCAATTTGCTCATCACTCATATTTTTGGCTCCCTCTATCAGTAGTATAAAACAACAGACAATCACACAGCAACAAATATGTAAATACCTGTTTATAATGCAAGTATCTATTTACAATGCACACCAGCAATCTAGCTATATAGTGGGTTTTCCCCACTTACTGAAATTATTTCTAACCCATCCACTTAATAATCAAAGTGGATGCTGAAACTGCTGCATTTCCACATCTGTCTAACCAGAGTTATATTTAGCTATCATGAAAGAAGGCCATTAGTCAGACTGTCAGGCCAGTGAAGGCAACAGAACATGGAGGAGCACAGCAGATCTGAAGCATCACCCTCCCTAACGAGAGCATGGTGCTGACAGTAATGAAACAGGCTGGCAGCTTATGGGGCACATGCCTTTGTAGTTTCTTTCCTCTAGCCCTTCCACAGTCCATGGTGAGAGATGCTGAGCAGTCAGTGAATTGCCTACCCAGTGGTCAGGGACAGAGCGAAGCACCTCTTATGCCCTATCCTAATCAATGGCCCTACAATGTTCAAAGGCACAGGGTAAAAACATGTGACATTTGTGGAGGCTGGGATACTGGCAAGCACAGCTGGCTTGGTGTTGGGGCTGTGAGTTCACTTAAAAGAGGCCATCATGCCAGTGGGTAGGGGAGGGAGGACAGGGAACAGCAGCTGTTCTGCTTCAGCAAAATTTTACAGTTCATTAGATGAAGACAAAATAAAGCATTTTATCTTTGCTCTCAAGGGGACAAAATTCAATTTTTACAACAATGCTGAGTAGCTCTACGATGTGGCACACCTAAACTAATGAACTCAAGAAAACTGTTGCATTTTTTAAAACTCACATTATCTACACTTGGCGAGTAATACTTTGGAGCACCGTATAATTACAAACCTATAACATCTCCATTAAATGCTCACCAGTAAACATTTCATTGAACTGAGTGAAATAAAGCATTCTGATGTATGCTATTCTCAGCATTTATCATAAATATCAGAAATACATTCAGTAAACTAGGTTATAAAAGAGTAGTAATTCAAAAGAATCAAAGTAAGAGGGTACTTAATTGTCTCAGGCCAATAAAGGAGAAATGATAGCAGAATCAATTAAAAAATATATTAAACAAATGTATTTTAGGTGGCAGCAACCCACTTTCATTTTAGTGTATATTGCTTGGGTTTTACGAGCTTGCTAGACTTACATCAGAAACTGTGGGATATAAAGAGATAAACCACAGTCATTGCCTTAAGAATTCCAATATAGGCTAGAAGGTAAAACCAAAAAACAAAAAACCAACAAGCAAACAAAAACAAAAGCAAACCATAAAATATATACTTTTTGGAGTAGATTAGAATTTTTCCTCAGAATCACTTTCCAACTTTTATCTACCCACAAAAAAACCTGATTTTAGGAAAGCCTTCTTTAAATGAGAAGCACCAAAACAGCCGTTTTCTAAAGCAATGAATATTTAAAATGTTCCTGCCAGGAAGGAAGGTCCTCATCAATGACATGGATCATTTGTGAACATCACATTTTTCTCAAGTCTCTTCTGCTTTAGAGATGATGGAACCTTATCTTTTAATTGCTGTATGATGAAAAAAGGCCTTATGACAAGCGTAATGATCCACTCAGAGTGCAGCAAAATAGTAAGAAGAAAAAATAGAAATAGGAAACCTGTCTGAGTATTTTTCTTTTCTCTCTCTTTTTTTTTTAATGGTGCACAGAAAACCTTTAGGTTTACATTTGTCTTGAACAGATGAAGACAGATGTTTTGATTTCCCAGAGGATATTAAGTCCATGGACCCATCTTCATTGTATCACAGTCACAAGCTACAGAATTTCAAAATTCTGGCAGATCGTTCTCTGATATGCTCTCTCTTTTAAAATATTCAGGACATACAGGATGGAACACTAAGAGTTAGTGCAAAGGGAGTACCTGGAATCAAAAAGCTCCTCACATACATCTTCATGGTATCAACAACAGATGGCAACATCTAGCTTGCAAATTCTCATTTAAATTAAAATTGAGGAATTACTTTTTTTTTAAGCCAAATAACATGACATTTAAAAATCCAAGCAAAAAATCACATATAAAAATATTTGTCAATATATAAAGACACCTCATTATTTACAGAAGTACACATGCATTCAATCAATGAAGGACCTGCGACTTTATCAAATAACAATATATCTGCAAAATCATGATATTGAACACTGAATACGCAACCTTCACAAGGAGATATTCACAAACAATTTGGTTATGTTGTTTTATTAACTACATGTGGAGAAAAAAGATCAGATAAACAACTGGTATATTTCAAAAGCAGGAAAAGAGGTCACATTTGAGGGAGACTGAATTACTTGAGAGTATTCCTGAACTATTCATGCAGACATTATAATTTAAGATACAAAATACCAACATGAAAACAAAAAAAGCCCACATGAGTGAGTTTCCCAAAAGTGCAGAGCATCAAACACATCCACCTTAAGACCTTAGATTTAAGGTGGAGTCAACACAAGACTTTCCAGTTTTCATCTCCAAAGACACAGCAGTCTGCTCCCTTCCTTCTGTCCCTTTTCCTCTCTTACAAAAGAATAAAGAAATTCCTATCCCAAAAGTCCAAATATATTCTAGTAGTAAATCTTTATGAAAGCTGAGGTTATATCTGAAATCAGTCTATGTTATGCTGCAGAGATTTTCAGCAAACTGTATAAAAAGTTGTGGCTGGTGCAGTGGCATGACAGGTTCAGCTGCCAGATACAAGTTCCCAACACTGTGTGTCGATTATAGGAGCCTTCAGGGTAATGTATGCCCAAACACTGCTATACCACTGTGCTGGCTATTTTAGAGAGCAACAGTATCACTTCCTGTGCAAGACAATTTTGCTCTTGCAGCTAAACATCAAAGAATGCAATTACAAGACAGAAAGGGGTAGGTACTCTGTAGCAGACAATCCAAAGCGTTATGGTACATAGTAAAGAACACGAGCTCATTGCAACTTATTATATTCATATTGAACCACTGAATTTCAGGGTGTCTCCGGCTTCTTACTGGTAAGAGGAGGAAGTAAGGCCCTTTTTTAGGGTAAAAATATATTTCCTTCTTGTTCCCAAAGGGAATAATTTGTAATGAAATCAAGTTTTGTAAATTTACAAATCTGCCCTCAAATATCAACAAGAAGTAGTAGCATTAGATTCAAATTAATACCTTCATAAGAACCTACATAATTCATGCTATAACTTAAAAAATAACTCTGATACAAAATATATATATCCATTGTACATGTACAATTCAGTTTTCCAAGTGTAAATATTGCAACAAGATGCTTTATCACTGATTGCTGCTCTCTAATATATCGAACGCCAGCTTGGAAATCAAATATTCACAAGAATGCTATTAAAATGAAACCCTCACTCCCAAAATAAAATAAATCGGTGATAAGTAAAAGTATTCCTGCTGCCCTTGTCCACTTCTTTTTTTCCCCCATATGGTATCTTATTTGTCATATGGAGGTTGCAAAAACACACTTTAGAGAATAAATTAGAAAAATGAAGCATAAACAATAAAGCCTGCTCAGCAGTCATGCTTTCCAGTGCTCTGTAGGGTAGCTGCAGGAATTTTCCATGCTGTGAGTGTTAATGAGACCCTCCATAGGCACCATTAATACACAAAAGCAATCACCTATAATTCACCTTTTCAAATCTGTACTTCTTAAAATCAGTAACTGGAAGCAAACCAGGTAGAATCACGCAGATACCATTCCCATTTACTTATATGCAATCATTAGACAAAAAGAGGTTGACAACAGAAAAGTTATCACAAGATACAAATGCTTCAATAATCAAGCACAGAGTCCAGAAGCACTAGGAGAACATGTATAGTTTTGAAGACTGCAAAACTGTCCCTAAACATATGGATTTCCTGATAGAAGAAAACGTATTTACGGGAATTACTAATTAACTAGAACTGGCTGGATTCAAGATACTTAAGCACTGAGAACAGAATGGGTATCTGACCAAACTCTACAAAGACAGAAATCTAGCATGAAGAAAACTCATACAAATTCTATACAGTTTATTTCCAAGTTGTGATTTTACTTTTGTAACATTTATTTAAATTAAATTGTGGAAAAATTCAAATTTTCCACATGGATGCCAATATAGTTCTGGCTAAAGTTACCAGCACAAGGTAATTGTCACTAACCAGAATTTCACATGAGCAGGTTTCCAAACCAGGCATTGGACTTCATTCAAAGAAAGGTTCACCAATCAGTGAAGAACCTCAAGTTTTTGGTAAAAGTTTCTCGTCTCTATTGCATTTCTGAACAACCGTAGGCAAAAACATGTTTGAGGTCTGTCAGCCCCTAATACTTGACTGTGAAAGAAAATCAGTCCATTCTGCCAAAAATGCACAGCTAAGGATACTACTTGTTATATTTAGTGACAGAAACATGAACCAACACCATGCCTGGTAGCTGTCTTGCACTCTTGTCCCAGTTCAAAGTGATTTCTCTGTTCCAGGCACTGCAAAGCTCCTACACAGTTTGAACAAATGCCCAAAGATGAGATGAATTTTTTTCAAAAGACCTACGTTTTCCACAAAATGAACACTGACTTGGTAAAAGCTTGCTTTAGGTTACGCTTTCCCAGTTTCTGATGATGCAAACTAACCCCTGGGTTTCCCATAGTTCTCATTATCAATAACTGATTCAGGCAGGTTATCCTGTATAATGAAGTCTTTTTTGGTATAGTTTTATCCATTGCCTGGTAAAAATACAAATTTTTGAATAGTACTAACTCCTGAATGAACTCAAGCATGTAATTTGGGCTGCATTTACAAACTGAACATAGCAAATATATATCAAAGATATCTCTAAAGCCAGTTTTGCTAGAGGTTAGTTCTGGCCCTTCCCTACTCTTTTTCTGCCTTTGATGCCCATCAGGCCCATCACTGAGCAATTTCAGCTTGCTAAGTTATCAAAGGCACTTTTATTTTTGTGGCCAGGTTATCTTCCTGATGCTTTAGTGTGCTGCAAGAGCTCATTCAGCAACTGATGTGAACTGAAGCACTTTAAAAAGAGTAGTAAGTGAAAAGCTGAAGGAAGGCAGCAGCCAGCAGTTAAAGGGGTTTGACTGCTACCACACTTATTTTCAAAATAAGTGCACTTCCTAAGTGCATTTCACTTTCACAGAAGTGAAGAATCACCAGCTTTACATAAGATTTTCATCCTTCAACTTAAGTAAAATATGACTGCAGATATACTTACCATGCAAACATGTAACTGAAAATAAGAAATGCCCCTCATTAATAGCTCTTCCTAAAACCAAAATATGATGATGGACAGACTTGAAAATGGTTTGAGATAAATCATCTATAAATGTGACTTGCTAGAATGGGGTGGGAGAAAGGAGGGACACAGTGACAGCAGCCATTTTTATCTAAGATTAAAATTAATTTTGCTTAGAGTTTTAGACTGGAATATCACCAGCAAGGAGTCACACACTGATATTTTGTAGTTTCAGTGAGCAGTTCATATAATCGAAAGATCATTTCCTTTCATCATGATTCCACCAAATAACTTACAAAAAAGTAAATTCCATCACTGTTCATGTTCCCAAAAAGCACTAGATGAACTTCAGTTTTCAAAGGCAGAAGGCTTTATACACTATCCCAATTGACACCACTGTGTCAATTAGTATTGTAATCTACATCTACTCTATCTTTCTCATTTTCCTTTTTTCCTCTCTCCCCTTCTCTCTATTTTTAATGAAAAAGTGAAATACTGCTAGTGCCTGCCAGATGGGAAATTAGCTCAACATTAAGGACAAGTAAAATTGCACTAACGCTCACTAAAAAGAACATAGCTATTTTCTGAGTTTTCTTATTGCTTTATACTCTGCTGCACAGACATTTGACTAAGCCAATAAATAAGAAAGTTCAAAACAACCTGATCTTGAGCACAGTGAAGTCAAGGAAAAATGTCTCACAATATTTAAATTTAGACATGTCTGCTAAAAACTGCCATTTCAAAGCAACTTTGAATTACTGTCAGCATCAGTGTTACAACTGCTATTACCATGAGAAGGTCATTGCCACAGGATGTTTAACAGACTAAAAGTCTTAACAGATACAAAGGGATCGCCAGAATTATCAGAGGGTGGATATTAAATTAGTTCAGATGTACTAAACAAAACAATACAAATGTTACTTGTGGCTCAGACAGTCCCTGAATGCCTGCCTGTTGGAAGTGAGATTCACAAGGGAGAGAACACATGATGCTTTTTCCATATGTTACAGTTTGGGCAGATTGATGGGAGTTTGTTTTGTTCTTAAATACTTACAGTTTACATCTTCATTCTGTCAAGAAAATTCCTTATTTCTTAAAACCCACTTACTGCAAGGGAAAATTAAATGTGAACCCCAAGAAATGCAACATTTGCAATGCCTTCTTTTTTAGTTATGTTGGGTTTTCATTGATCGCCAGTGATATAGTACAAATAAATAGGGCATTTTAGTAGTAGACTTTTTTTCCCTTGTATCCAATTCAGTCAGTAAGTTACACATACTGTGACGCCAAAAGAATTGGTGCTCTTCATCTGTTCTATTATTTCCAAGAATTATAATCAAACATCAAAGGCTGTTTTCCTCAACCCAAATTTTGCAGATATAAACTGCTATGACAGATTAATCTCAATATGTCAAGTTATATATATGAATCATTAGGTTTTATATAGCGGACATTTCTAAATATCAGCTTTCAGTGAGGTGTGTGTTGATAATTTTTTCCCCCTGGGTTTATTTGAGCTCTTTTATTGCTAATTTACCAAAATAAAGAATTGCACTAGAATCAGCAACACTATACTAAATTGTACATTAATTTGATGCCATGGAACTATATTTCTTGTGTTCCAAGATAATGTACTGGGATGAGTTTCTCAGGAACTCAGTCCTGATATAATAAAAAAGTTTATAGGTCAGAGATTACTTTTCATTTGAATTATGCCTTCTGTGATGGCCATGGCCTACTTTATCGTGTGTTCATAATTGTCTGCTGTCTCCTCAAGGAGAGTGAATCAGATTAAAGTATATGGAGCCAGAAGATTGTGCCATAATAGTGACCAACTGAACACTTAGGGACAAGAAGATCCCAAATCTATGAGATATGCAAGAGGAGGGAGTGCCAAGAGGAGCAGGGCACTTACAACCAGGCATCAGAGGACAAGGAAAATTAGAAAGGATGAGAGGCATTGATTCAAAATTTTCTTCATCCCAGAAAGTCGAGTAGTTGAAACCATCCATGAATGAAGGACCTACTTGCAAGGATTCATTGTGCAAGGAAAGAGTAATATTGAAACCCTGTTTATGTTGTTTTGCCTAAGCCAGCTATATAGTGTGGGTTGGTTTGTTTTGGTTTGTTTTTTTTTCACTATCCAAAGCAATTATACAGTATATGCAGGGTTTATGACTTGAAAAACCTTTTGATCTTTTTCAGGAGCACCCTATAAAGAGAAGGTCAAGGCAGATTCTCTTCAAAGCTCTGATCTTCTGATTGTACCATGAGAGTTTGTTACAATTCTGCTATCAAATCTCATTCATTAACAATTGAATATTATATTTTAATACCTTTTGTAGATTTACAGTTCCTAGATTTACAGAACTTATGGAGATGTGCTTTATATAGAGATTTAGAAAAAATTATAAAGATAATTTTATAGGTCTGTAAAAATTACTGACAAATCATTTTTAGGTAGATGAGAAAAGGCTCTTTTTATTTATTTGATAACCAAAACTTGTGCCAGCTACTTACCGGGAGAAAGAATTTCAGTTTATATTAATTTTCTTTTTATGCAGAATTTGGTCACTAGGGATTATGTCTCTATCTGATTTAAGATATCAATCCTGAATGACAGGAAAAGATAACATATATTCATCCAATTTTCTATTATATTCAAAAGAGGTATTATAAAAAAGTTATTATTATGAGTAAGATTATGATTACTCTTCCCAACAAGATATCATTCAGATGGAGAAGAAATAATATGAATGACACTTAAAAGCTAAACAGAGGGGCAACAGTAACCTACACATACCACTCAAAAATACTAGCCAACATACAGCCCCTGAAATGACAAATGTATATAAAGTGAGCTATATCTGGTGTTCACTGAATAACTAGAGCAAGGTATGAGTGCAGGTCAACCTTCTAGCTTTAAAGAAAGAGTTTACTTGAGGAATCTTTCAAGTCAATCTGACTCTACAAGGGCATAATATGGGAAAATAGGTTAAGAACAGGCAGTATTACTATTTTTAGGTACAAAGGATATCTAAGAATATGAACACATGTGAATCCCAACAGAGAGAGAGCAATGCAAAAAAAATAAATAAAGAGATTGAACACGCAGATAGAATAAATGTTTCTGTCAGTATGTGAAATGACTAAGAACTACAGTGATCAAAAAGGTCTAAAATATACTCCCGTAATAAGCTACTCTGCAAGATAGGAAAAATAATCTGTTTTTCCCCCTAATTTTCATTAGTGACAGAAAATGTAAAAAAAGGAACAATTTACCTATCACACTGAAGCTTTGTGAACTGTGCTTATAGTTCACAAAATGCTTCAAAATGAAAAACAGCTGCTCAGACACTTATATTGTTATTAAAACACTTCTAACAGACTGAAATAACAAACCAGCTTTTAAGGTTCTGTAGTGAGCTTCAGAATTCAGTCATGCATTTATCAATACATTTTGTTCCTAGTCCTGTTCTGTTTCTATCCCTCTTTCCCTTGTATTTCCCTAAAAGTTCTTTAATCCTGCTGATCTGGGGCCACTCTAACAGAGTAAGTTATCACACAATTACATAATTCTTCCCATCTGTCCACCAGTCTCCTCCCCAATTTGTAAAGAAAAAAGAATCAGTACGATTTTCAAATTTCTTTGCAGTTTAGCTGAAGAAAGTAAGGATATTTCATCTAAACTAGTATCCTGTCTGACAACAGCCAAAAATGGATGTTTAGTGAAAAGCACAACAGGGTATCTGTGTATTCAAACTACCAGAATACATTTTTCTACCTTTCAGCAATTTTCAGTCTGAAGAAATCTGAGCCAGAAGTGGCATACACACACACACACACACACCCCCCTTGTATTTGATTCATGAAGTAAAAAGGAATCAACTCTTATATGATTGTATTGCCTACCTTCACAGATCTTCCTGTTTGAAAATTTTAATTTGTTAAACAATTTCCACCGAATTTAGCTAAGGAGTATGAAGTGTCAATGTATTAAGTTTCATGGTATTAAGCTTTTGCAGATGTAAGGAAAACCATCAGCAGGAGAGACACTGAAATTAAATATCTTCATGAGAGAAGACTACAGAATGACCATAATTATTCTCTGTTCTGCATGGATTTTACTGTGGCCAGAGGAGCCATGTCATAGTTCTCTCCTTTAGGCTGGAAATCACAGCATGGTGGTGGCTATTATACAACATGTTAGATGGAAACTAAAAGTACTATGAAATACTTATCAGCTTTTTTAACTTCATTAATGCCTAAATTACTTCTCCTCATATTATTTTGCATGGCTGTAGATACCCTACATAGCTGGTACTTTTACTGTAGTTCCTTAGCCAACAATTGATTCCACACCTTGTAGCCCAAACTCAATATGATTTTACATTTTGACCACTGTTTTCAGCCTGCTATTTCATTTCACGCCAACCTCTCTTAGCCATTAATTCATCAAAAGAACAAATGAAGTATTAAGCCACAAGTCACTGCACTGTTCATTTTAACATACAATTGCATGAATCACTTTTAATTATGCTGGATTTCTGCCATTGGCAGCATATATCTAAAAGGCAAGAAGACCAGAATTCTGAGACTACAATCTGACCCACCTTAGGGATGCTTAATTTTCGAAAGGGCTATTTCTATAGTGAATCATGCCCATAATTCTTCCTCTCTTAAAAATATTGTCTCAAATTTCTCACCTCACAAATAACACTCTTAAAATAATTCCAAGGTTTTTTTCATGTGATAAGTTTATCTTGCTTATATTATTGAGTTTCTGTGATGTTTTATATGACAATATTGAGGTACAAATAGAAAATCCTATGAAAATAATATCAGGTAAACTAAAAAGTGGTATTTACTTTGCTTTCAACTTTTAATAAACTATATTTTGACTTATTCATAATGTCATGCCCAATTTACTAAAGTAAGTTAACTGTAGTCGCAAAGCTGTGTGTTACAACAAGAAAATGAAAATAGTGTATTTCACATAATAACACTAAATATAATCACTGATTTCATGATGAAGCAGCTAATGATCCACATTAGGAAAAGAAACCTGAGAGAACACTTCTGTCACAAAATTTTTAAGATTCAATTTTTATAAATGATAAATTTTAGATATCTTGGCTTTCTCTTTAATGAACCATGAGTATTTGAGTACTGAAATGATATAAACATAAATTTTCTTTTATCTGAAAGAGCTATTTTCCTAGCCAGTGCTTCTGACTACACATCAGTATTTAATACTTGTCATGGGCTAAAATATTTTTAAATCACTGAGCAAATCATTCAAAGTTTTATTCTTTACACTTACTATGATGTACATACATATCAGCAGTGCTTTCTTACAACTGTCTGTTTGAGCTTATTTACTGTGATTTTAAGTGATACAGAGAGGAGGAACTGAAATCTCATTATTACCTATGGAATATCTGCTGCATTTTGGAACTCTGTCTTTTATCTGACAGCTCCTATGGCTCATCTTGTACAAACTGGGCTGACAGCAAACCAACTGATCCTGAAGACTAATTTTATGACATCAAGTTTCTATACACTTTGAAAGACACAGAAGACACATCTTCTGATCTGTCATAAGATAAGACAGTCATAAGATCTTCTTATGACACAAAATGGTTGTTGTACTAATAATGATAACAGACCAGATTTTTTATCAGATTTTCCTCACATTTGGTCAAATGAAAATGCACCTTTACGTTATTTAAATCATTCATTAATTGGTTTTAAATGATAGCTCTCTGTTTTATGTTTGTATGTTTACATCATGCCAAATTAAAAGAAAAGCAATTTTATTCAAAACAGCATGTATAACATAGACAGTTCTTTGCTAAATTTCATAATGAACAGGAGAGAAATTCAATATAGAATAATTAATAGTCCAAACTTCCTGTCTCTGAGTAATTGCTGCACATTTGGAACACATATTGCTTTTTACAGATAATAAGAGTTTTTAAAAGAACATGCTTGTTGCAAGCTTTACAGTCATAAATACCAAAACCAAATTGGGTCCCAGTGCAGCAAAACTGATGATGCAGTTCTACTCATTGGAATACTGGACCCTTTCTGCAGATGAATTTTGAAATTTTCCTTTGGTCATTTTATATACACCAAAATATTTTATAATGTGCAGCTTTCAATGACATGAATGCTTGAAAGGGAAGACTTCTGACCATTCAAGCGGTTTTGTTGGGCTGACCCTGGCTGAATGCCAGGTGCTCACCAAAGCTGCTCTACTACTCACCTTCTCAGCTGGACAGGGGACAGAGAAAGGCTCATGGGTTGAGATAAGGACAGGAGAAGATCACTCACCAATTATATCATCATGGGAAAAACAGACTCGACTTGGGAAGATTAGTGGGATAATGAGAAATAAAACTAAATCTTAAAACACCTTTCCCCCACTGCTCCCATCTTCCTGGGCCTACCTTCACTTACAAATTCTCTATCAGCACCCCTCCCTCCAGTGGTGCAGGGGGACAGGGAATGGAGGCTGCAGTCAGTTCTTCACACATCTCCGCTGCTCATTGCTTCTTGTGGGGAGGACTCCTCACACTCTTCCCCTGCTCCCGTGTTGGTCTCTCCCATGGGCTGCAGTCCTTCAGGAACAGACTGCTCCAGCATGGCCCACCCCCAGTGTCACAAGTCCTGCCAAGAAACCTGCTCCAGTGTAGGCTCCTCTGCATGGGTTCCATAGGGCCAAAGTCTTCTTTGGTCATCAACCCGTGTGGGTCCTCCAGGTGCTACAGGTGGACTCTGCTCCACCATGGATCTCCATGGACTGCAGGACCACAGCTGCCTCACCATGGTCTGCACCACAGACTGCACGGGAATCTCAGCTCTGGCACCTGGAGCACCTCCTGCCCTCCTTCACTGAGCTGGGGTTACGCATCTTTATTTTTCTCACACCATCTTGCTCCTCTCCCCAGCTGAAGTTGCCATTCAGCAGGATTTTTTCCCCTCTTAAATCTGTTATCCCAGATGGCACTATCACCATCACAGACGGGTTCAGCCATGGCCAGTGGTGGGTCTGTCTTGGAGCCATTGGCTCTGTTGGACACTTCTACCAAAAGCCGCTCACAGAAGCCACCCCTGTAGCACCCTCTCTCCCAAAACCTAGTCATGCAAACTCAATACAGTGGCAGATGCCTAACCACTGACATCAAAAAGAACCTTTCCTAGTGCTGTCTGACATACTTTTAATCTTAATTTCCTGTGCTTTTCTCTCTTTCAAACCAAGAAAAAGTTTTGTCCTCTGGACCTCATTCTTCTTCCTTTCATACCAATATCGGGCAGTTTGTACACAACAGCTGTCTTCCATTATATGTTCCATCTCATTTAGTGTCTTCCTACTCATCACTATCCTCTGTTTTCTTGCTTTCCTTGTCTGTCATTATATCTTCATCATAGCTCAGTCAAGGTATGTGGATACTCAAAGGGCTAAAAATATTAAATGGATTAGTTCAGCTAGTGGTATTAATAACTATATTAATTTCAGGAGACCTCACCTTAGACATAAACCCCTTGCAAGACATAAAATGTCACTAGTCTACCTTCTAAGTAATCCAGCTCCATCAGGAAAGTGGATAGTAGTTTTAATAAAATGGGACTCATAACTTTTTATTACTTTTACAGTGAATGCTTTTCAGTTTTATTGGCTCTTGGAAGGAGCAATTTAGCTTCTCTATTTAAACATGACTCTTTATCCTTCACAACTTGTAAGTTTCAATGTTATGTTTTGAACATTATAAATATAAATGCAGATACTGAAGTTCTAATAAAGGTATGAAGTTCTTTCGCCCCATAAATAGAATATAAGATTTTGAAAATCATAGAAAAGGAAGATTTAATCACTTTTCTAAGCTGATACAGCTAACAGCATGTTATTCATCCATTTTGAGAATGGATGAATATAAGCACTATAAAATAGTTATCAGTGATCACACTGAGTTTTGTAATATATACTGTTACACATTCATTTCAGTACTGCTCTCGTGCTTTGAATTTTCACAGAAAAAGTCTTCAAATATGTTCTCCACATACAAATATCATGGCCCTAAATGACATCAGTGAGAGTGTTAGAATTAGATCGCAAACTGGAAAGATAAGACAACAGCATTTTTCTATAGGGTGAACAGAAGGCTGATACTGATTTCAAGGGGAAGAAAAAAATTAATTTCTATACTTTTTTTTTCTTTCACCATAGTTTAAATAGTATCACATAAGAAATTAAAAACTACTGCTCCTGAAGTGCTAATTTTTTTTTCTAGAGTTTTAGGACAGACTAGAAAGACATACTCCATGTTTTGTTCTTCTCTGGTTTTATGTGTGATTGGGAAAATAGGAAAAGAACACTACAGTCTGTTTATAGAATCATGAGAAATCTTTAATAAGTAATGAAATTCTGGCATCACTGGCAACCTGAAATTCTACTAATTGAATTGGAAAAAGTAAAGATGACAAAGCTGTCCTGGTATAGGAACCATGAAAACTTATTTTGTCCCTTGCTCTTTCCTTTTTATCAGAGTGTCATGATGACAGAAAAGTGTTTATAGTAACATTAACAAATGTTTACAAATAGCTTAAGCTTTAGCTGTAAAAAGATATTGTTTTATTCATTTAGCTATTACTCAAGGGGAGAAAACATAAAGAAACAGCAATTGGCCACAACTGCGTGCATCCCACTATTTCCGCAGCACTGAGGTGGCAATAGACTGGATAGCTAAAGACATAAATTAGAGTGGTCTTCACAAGTACACAGGTTAGAACAGAGGTTGGCAATGGAAGCAGATACATCATTGCCTGCCACCTCTGAAATAACAGTGAGCAGCAGCATGTGCAACTACCATACAATGCAGCACAAAATGCTGGCATTCAGGTGTGGCACAAGACCAGAGGATCATTTGAAAAGCACTCATTGGCTGGTTATGAGCAAAAAAAGTACATAAGAATGAAAATTATTAAGGATCAAAATTTATTACAGCTTCACCCTGTTGGACATCACATGGAAATCTCAAGTTTCAAACTCACTTTTTTTTTTTTAAATTGTAGCTGGCTGCAACAAATTTGGAGGTTGCTAATACACTAGCATTCCTTAAATAATTGGAGCAATAGAGCTTTTTAAATTAGCTATCTCAAAGAAAGTACCATTATAATTACCTAATTACCCTTTGACGTAGCTTTATTCATAACAGCTTTAAACATTCACTGCCTTAATACTGGGTGGATGCCTCAGTTTATATACTCAGCAAGAAAATAAAATTACTGTTATGTACAGAATGCTGAATGCTGTGATTTTAAATCCATGTTTTTCTTTCAAGACTTTCTAATGCCTAAAGAAATAAACCAATTCATCTATTTAAATTAAATATTTTAAAAAGTAGCTTTGCTTTTCTGTTTGATTTATGTCATTTACATTGTCTACACTTGCTTTTTAAAGGCTGATATAACACCACTTCTCAAATAAATGATTGAGCTATACAACTGTTAATGAGTAGCTTTTAAGATTTGTCTTATATTTAATAAACTATTCTTTCAGGAAACTACTTTTTTAAAAGTCTTTTAGCAATGTTTAATAATTGTTGGTGTATCTTCCCAGCAAAAAGAATGCTGAACTGTAGCATGAGAAAGCACAGCCACTGAGGGGTTTCAGCAGTGACAACACAGACATACGTTAGCAGCAGCCTGCTGTGGACTTGGTACACATCAAGGGTGATGGCCAAAAACAAAACATGGGCCAGCATGTTTTTATTAATATTGCTACTTTCAGCAGGTCTAGAAAAGGCTGAAAGGAATCTATTCATCAGTGTGGCGATCAGAGCTTCATGTTGCAACATGCCCTAAGAGGGCAAGTCTCATTTAAAAGCCTTTCAGCAATTGTTACGAATTGTGGCTGTATCTCCCCAGCAGAAAGAATGCTGGACTGCAGCATAAGGAAGCACAGCCACAGAGGGGGATCAGCAGTGAAAATGCACTCTCATAGTCTCATTTGACTTGATGGAGGCTTCACATTTTAGGTACATAACATGGATTAACAGGCAGCTGGCACCTGTTTCAAATCAGTAACACACACAAATCAACTCAAATAAGTGGTTTAGTACTCAGTTTCTGTTTTAAAAAACTTCATCAAGTCATATCTTTACGAACCTATAATTTTACAAAGCATGATCCTTTTTCCTTATTAAATATATTTTTGGACTTTTCCCCTAAACTTTAATGGAACTGAGATACCAATAGATGCTAGAATCCTTTAAATATTATGTTTTAAGTTTAATAATCAGATTCACTATAACTATTTTTTATTAAAAGGTAATCCAAATAAAAATTAGCTTTGATTTTAAAAGTATGTTCTTCCTAACTGGTAGATAAAACAAGGCAAGCCTTCCTAATTAACAGATATGTTAGGACAGGTTTTTGTCTTGTTCTCAGATCACTCACATCATATCAGATTTCAACTTTACTCACAAAATATTTGTATTTTTTTTCTTATTTCTTTACTTTTCGCCTAGATCTTATCAATAAGCGTTCCTTCCCCACTCCTAAAATTCTGACAGAATTCATCCTCACTTCTGAAAGCCACATAATTTTGCAACAAAACTGCCTCACCTGCATTTTATATAATTATCACTCTTGTGCCTTAACGCTAACAGCATATTTTAAGTACTATATGGTACCATACACACCTCACAACTTCAGTATGCTGGTAATCAAAACTAGATAGCTCCTTTTTCTTACTGGCTGTTCTATTAGAAGGCCTTCCCCAGAAAACACCTGGTCCCAAAGGTACATTCTGAAAATCTCAGCACTATCAGGTTTGGAAGAACATAAGCAAAAAATAATGTTTAATCATGTCCTGTCTTCTCTACACCTGAAATTTAACTCTGAGGACAGAAAAATAATCTCAGTTTTATTTGCTTATGTATAATAGCACTAGAAACAGGAGACAGAATTGTGATTTGTGCACAGACAGCTGATTTAAAAAAAAACACATTAAAATATTTCTTTACAATTTTACTCATTTCATATATTCTACAAAAAAAGGAAGTGAACACTTCACTGTAATCAAAGAACGTCTCAAATTTTAGAAAAGCCTATCAGAAAAAGTTACTCAGAAGAGATAATTCAGCCTCCTATATATACATAATTTAAACACCTGATACCCAAACATTTGAAGAAGATATCTGAAAATAATGTCCATCAATTAATAAAATTTGTTGTTCTTATAAAAATATATTTTTACTTTAACAGAGACCAATCTTCTGCCACTGTTATTTATATCAAGTCCTTGCAATATTGATAAACATGTGTACAGAAATTACATTTGAGAGGCAAGTAAAGCAAGTCAAAATGACAAAAGATACTTATGAAATGTGATTCTTTTATGGTAATTATGCAATTTTTATATTGAGTTAAAGCAATAAGATGGATAGACATGCAGAGCATTTCTAAGTATTGGATCGATGAAAACATTTCCTCACCAATTTACCACAGCACCTGAAAAACTAATTAGGATTCATTCCATGAATGTACAAGTCTTTTCTTGATTTAATTTGACAATATTTTCAAAAAGAAGTAGTTTGGATGTAACAGGAACAAGTTGTTGACACATTCTATATCTGGATTTTCAAACAGAATAACAAAATAAAATCAATAATATAGTACATTTTTTAAAGAGCCCTGGCTGTAGGTAATATTTCTAGAGGAAAAAAAAAAAGGTAAATTATTCATATCCTATTCAATTTCATTCTAAAAGATTTGTAAAACCAAAACAACATTAAAAATTATAGCAGCATATATTTTTTGAAAGTCTTGGTCTCCACTGTTTTGTCTCTTAATGAAATCAGAAGCAATCAAAAGCAAACATTTGTCAGTTCAGTCACTTCTTTATTTTAATAAAGATATTTATTAATATTTTGTGTTATGTTTTAATTACCTAGCACAGAGAGAAAAGCTTACAGACACATCCATTTACATTCAATCCATCTACCTATCAAAGTACTTCATGAAAATAAATGGATTCCTCATTCCTCATGAGAGATAAATGCAGATTTGTTGAGGCTGTCTGTAAGGCTTATATGCTTTACTGTCTTTCCTAAATTCTGAGAAAAAATAGAGGGTTGATTCTTCCACCACCACACGCACTATTGTCAGTACTTGAAAANATATAACAATTTACAAAGCACTATCTCGATTCAGTTAGACTTCTCATGCACATCTTATCCCATGAATAAGGACAAATATCTGTAATTAAACAATTTCATTTCGGAGTTAAAATCTGCTACACAGAAATACCTGAAAAATATCAAGCTTCACTGGCCAAGGTGCATGGAACAGAAAATAAAAATCCTTTTTCAACGGTATGAGATGTGAATGCAAGATTAGACATATTTATTTTCATTTAATTTTCTAAATTACCATCATATAGAGATAGAACATATATTGAAGATTAAGAATTAAGCTTTTAAATTCTTACTTTTAAATAAGTATTTAAAATATACATGAATAAAGAAATACAATTCCCTGAATTATTTTTCTAAAACTAATTGTATGATGTGTATGCAGTGCATACTTAAAGAGATTATTTTATTTCTAAAGTTAAAATATAGGTGACTGAAACATCTGGAGAGAACACAAATACCAGAGTTAATCATGGGTTTGCCTGGACTGAAAATCATCTTGTGACTGAAAGCTCGCTCTTTTTACTGCTGTATGTGGCTTTCTTTTGCTTAACTGAATTGGAATAAACAGCAAATTGGAGGGCGTTTAAAAGCACCAACCTTAATTATCTACTCCAGGATGAGACCAATTGCCCTTTGAGCAAGCCCTTCCTTTTTAAAAAGCAAACCTGTATTATTTTCCTAGACTACTTTGGCACTACTACATAATCCACTGGAAAATGAATAGACATGACAGAATTATTTGGCTACTAAGAACATTTTTGTTAAAATTTCAAAACAAGAAACAAGGCCATGAGCAGGCTCACAGACTCTGCTACCCCTGTCCCTCTCACAAAGGTTTGAGTGCCTAGAAGTGTGTCCATGGATATAGCCAGCTCTGATGGAGCACAGCTGGGTCACCATGGGTCCTGCAGCTGTGGGAAGCCTTCTGGGATCCCCCCTTGTCTGCTTTTGCATCTGGCTACAGCTTATTCATGGCTATCAACTTGCCCAGCTCCATGGGACTCTCTTTAGACTGCTGAGGTGGCCTACCTTGATCTTTAATCAAAACAATAGTATTTGCTTTTAATGGCATTCATCACATGTTTATATGTATGTACAGGTTTAGAATTACACTGGATATGCACTTCCTGACCAAGTTTAAGCAATGTTTGATGTCTCAGCATAAGCTACAACTCAGTAAATTGCAAATCAAATGGTTGAATTGGAGTTGTTTAATATTTTTACCAATTTTCCTCCCCTTATCAATTTCAATATTAAGACTTTCATACAAACGTGCCACTGTACTTCAGTGATTTGTTCTATTTTCATTAAATCCATATAAATCATCCAATTATACTACTCCCTACTATTAGTCAAAGGAGTTCCAACTAATTGAGGGGTTTTTCCAGGCTGTTTTCCCTTCTGGAAACTTTACATCTCAAAAAGTGGAGATTGTTCTTATCTGCCTCACTGAGATTATCTACAAACTGTGGGCTATTGGTGTCACCAGTGCAACAGACAGCCGCCACAAACACCCTTCTGGTGGATTGTCCTGATGGATCATTTGGGACCTCCTTGAGAAAGCCAAGGGCAAGCTGACAGATAAAAATCAGCAGCAATTGATTTCCAGCAGAATCTTGAAAATCAGAGGCATGCATCTCACTTGTCTTTTCAGATACATAGACTACACATTCTCTTACAGTGCACTGCAAAAGAAAATACCCATGAAGGACTGGTGGATTCACTCAGTACTTAAAGAACCATGAACTGCTATATTTTATCTTTGAAGACAATAGCATGCTGTGTTACCTGCTGTTTCAATCCATCAGTGTGTACGCAAACTACTTTAACGGAAGGTGGCAACATATTAAGGTGTGACCTTTTGGAAACTAAGTATTTCAACATATTTGGGGATCATTCACACCAGCTACTTTATATACTTCACTTGCATATGTATCCCAGGCTTCCCATGAAGCACATCCCACTGAAGCACAGTTCCTTCTGTTTTAAGCAATACAGTTACATTTATTATCAAGCCAAATGCATTTGACCCTTACTTGGGCGCAGTGGGAGAGCAGAAACGACTTTGAAAGTTAACACAATGGCCAAATGGTATTGCCTTGGAGCCAGTAAAGTTACAGCAGAAGGTGGCAAACTCGCAGCAGCATTTCCTCGCGCTGTGACAAGTAGTATGGTGAGACATAAAGACAGAGTCAGGACAAAATAATTTTCATAAACTGAAATGCTAGAGAATATTTCCAAATAAGATGTTACCTTGTACTGCATTACTATCAGAGTCTGAATTGGCCTAATTTAGACATTAAAAATCCTACTGTTAATTCCATTAAAACCAGAAAGACTGCAGGCAAATAAATGTTAAGTCCTGCCTACGAACTTGCAATTTTTCTAAGATATCCAGACCTTTTTAGAGCTTGTTTCATAGTACTGTAGGAGTCTAACAAGCCACCCATGTGGCATTAAAACATCCCTAGTAGCTGTTGAGACTGTTAAAAAATAATAATAACACCCATGCACCAGAGAAGATTCATCCTGCTTGTAAAACCTAGAAAGGAGTTTGCTCATGTTCTTCAAAACTAAAAGTTATAATAAGACAGAAAAGAAGTTTCTTGTGGTTTTTATATCTTGAAATGAATTCATATCATGTTTCCCAATATGCAAAAAAGGAAATCAATCCTAAAAAGGAAAAAGGTGTATGAAAAGTCAAGATATGTATTAGTTCTGTGATGGCTCTCCCAGTATGTGATATCATTCTATTATTTTAGTTTAATTCCTAAGGTTTACAAAGATAAAATAATAAAAATAAATTCAGAAATCTATGTGATTGCAGGCACAAACCTAAATTATATTCTCTTCTGTTGTTTGCTGTTTAATAATGGCTTTAATAATATCATCAAAAGAGATGAATTCAGCTAATTGTATATGCCTGACATTGACATGATATAATACTTTCTATGAGAAACAGAAGCCAAATGTGATTAACTGTAAGAGCTCCAGATGAAAAGAAAGTAAGCCAAACTGATTCCCACCATGGAGAATGGAAACACTAACTGAAGTTACACAGGATAGGGAGCCATGTGTCAAGACTCAGCCAGAAAGCTGAATAGAGAGGCTCCTAACAAAAATATTTTATTGGTGTAAGTTTTATAAGTGTGGGATCCAGGATTTTACTATAGATAAATATAAGGTATTGTGGGATTCAGTGGAGATAATACTCAACGTGATATTAAGACATCTCACAGATCAATTTGTATTCTGCTTATAGAAGTCTAATAATTATGACCCTGCATAAAGTTTCACAATAACTACGAGAATTAGGCAAAAGGCTCTTAAAAACATTCAGCACATTTGCATAATGTAACCATGTTAGGTGCCTAATTCCATAATAAGCATGAAAGGCTTTAAATGGCCAAGTGAGGGCATAAGACATATCCAAAGTTAAATATCTCAAAGCTGTTGTGAGAGGTCTATGTTCTAGACTATGGGAACCTCCAAAAGGCTGAACAGCTGAAACACTTTCAGCATAGATGTTGAGTTGAGCTGACGAACAACAGTTGGTGTAGTAAGAGTGAGAATCTTCATAATGGTGATTTCTCAGTAGAAAACATCCAGGACTGACTGGTTTTGTAACTAGGCTTAGGCAATTAGATGGATGATGAAGTTTCCATAATTGTGGCCCCACTGTGGATATTAAACAATTTCAAAAATCTGACTTCAAATTTGTACTAAAGCAAAGAATTCAGATCCCTGTGTAAAGAACATTGTTTATAAAATATAAACATGCCTAAAATATAATGCAATACACTACATTGCAGTTCAAGAATGTATTTATGACAATAAATAAATGCAGGAATGCTATTAGTGTCACCATAAGCCTATTCACTAACACAAGTTCTGTGTGAGATATCAACAGAATTATTGCTATGATTTCCATATTTCTTAACTCAGCTGCATTGAGAAGAAAAATCCAACCATTAAAAAAACATTATTGCTTAAAGAAACGCAGGTCTCTACCATTCATATTCTTACAAAATTATTAGAAGATTGACTCTGCATTAAAAAAAAATGTACACAACACAAAGCTTTCATCTATCAAGTTACTATTTATTTTATCCATCTATAGGAGCCTAGGAAAAAAATAGAAAAATTAAAATGATGGAAAAAGCACAGAGGATTTTGAAAAGATGTTTAAATTTACCTAATGTAAAATTGCTAGGGAACATTATAGCAGAAAATTAGGGTGGCCAGCCAGCATGCAAGTTATATTCCATAGTAGAAGGAAAATATAATTCTAAAGAAATCACGCTAAAAATCTTAATAATTAAATTTGGCAATCTTGTCACTCGTTAAATAGGTCAAACTGACAGAATTGATTCCAGTTCTTTTTTCTTTTTTTTTCCCCTGTTTCCAGGTACTTCCTAGAAGACGGATATATGATAAAAGAGAGCAATAATTGCACCAAAGTCCCATATCACAGTAGGAGAAATGAGTATGCCCCTGTCCTTTTTTTTCAACATCAGGAAATTTGAATAAAATATAATAAGAAGAACATATCTGAGAAAAGACAGTAAATTTTTCACATCAACTGATTCAAAGGCCTATTAAAATTAAGTTGCTCTTAATCAGCTGCCACTATCCATATTGCACAGGTTAAGAAATCAAAGTAAAATATGAATCATCTGTGGAGCTTCATAATGACATTAAGAAAGGAAAATCAACACTCAGAACATACTGACTTCAAGCGCTATGCCACCAGAGCATTCTGCCCATCTCATCATCTTACCACACAGAAGAGTTAAAGACTTTTACTGTATATTAAAATGCATTTTTAAAATCATGCACATAAGAAAAGATATCTGATAACTAAATATCATGGATATTTAATATCTATGATATTCTGTAGAAAGTAAGTATTCTTGTTACCTTCAATGAACACCACAAGAATCATAGGCTATGTAGAGAAAATAGGAGTATATAATGTTCAGGAAAAAATTCTTCATTTATTGTTAATATACATAATGATTAGTCAGTCACATATAACTATTTTGCAAGGTAGCAACACTAAGAAAATTAAAATTAAAATAATGTCTGCAACGCATCATTGAAATTGGAAAAAATCCTTTTTGTACCACATGATTAACAGGACAATCCCTTTTAAAAGGTCATAGTAGATTTTTTTAAACCATCCTGCTTCTTTTTTCACAATCATAGGCTTTTCTCTATGGAACATATTTACCTAATTACTAATATGTACTGAGGAGTATTCCATGAGCCTATGAAAAATCTACCACACAATTCCTCTGAAATTCTTTACATCAGATTCTATATTTTCTATTTAAATCAAACGTCCCAATATGGGCTACACTATGGCTTCTTGCTAGTTTCTCTAAAGCACCTTGACTGGAACTCACAATTACTTTAAGTCCACTTTTCAGGGAGGAATAATTCAATCATTTTATATTTTGTAGAGCTCTGGATCAATTCAAACATGTAATAAGAACAGTTTTAAAAGGCATTCCTCTTCCATTTAGGAAGAAAGAAACTTAATTTACAACATTTCTTATATTACCACTGAAGAAATAAAAGCATGTGCAAGCTTAGATAAAAAAGAAATCCCCATCTGCCTCCACTTGTGTTTCAAACTAGAAGACACAAGCTTTAGTAAGGGAGCCATAAATACAGAAAAATTATTGGCACTCCACTACAAAAAATATTTTTTTTCTTCTGATAGGATGATGATGAATTAGACTTTGATCCCCAATTCCTGTTCTTCTCACTTTGCAGTGAATGTGAACACTTCACTCACGGAGCTTATAACGTTATCTGACGACTCAGAAACCTACCTGTTGCATCAACTTGTCTCCTATGCCTGGTTAATATCTCTTTTTAGGCATGCCATTGTCACTTTAAACAGATGATTCTCCCATCTTCATTTTCAAATTCTTTCTGCCCTTTTTTCCATCACTGTTATGACTGTTATTCTCTCAGTCTTTCAAGACTATGATCTATATTTTTCCCCTCATTCTTTCTTCTCTATCCCCTCATCAGTTATCCAAAAATATCTCTGTAGTACCTATCACTTTATTTCCATACACATTTCAGCTAGCACCAGCATTCACCAACTCGTCACTTCTGTTAATAGGGGCCTTGTTCTGTCTGGCCCTGAGTTATTCTCTCAACAGTCCTTTCTGTCTGGGTGACAATTTTTGTGCAACAACACTGTTGTCAAATCACATGGTTTTGACTCTGTTTGGTGAGACCTTCTCTGCCACCATTTCAAAACTTAGATTTAGAACACTATCATAAAATTTTTGAAAACACTATTTTTAGCCTGCTTTCCTGAGCCTAATTCCTCACCATCCGATCCACCACAGATTGCCCACATATTCCTTAAATTCCTTTTGTTAAGATCCTCCATCAAAGGCCTATGTTCAGACTACGTAAAACCAGCCAGTTGATTCATTCTGACAATTATACGCACTTATGTCCAACTGTTTTTACTCACACTCATTTGCAATCTGACAGAGCTGATGAGATGGTTTATATCAGAAATGTAATCTGAGCCATACAAAGTGCAACACGGCAGAAGAAAGAAAAAATTATAATTTTTACTTCTCTTTTTATCTTGTTTACAGTACATGGATAATGTTTGTATTGGTTATAGTACTTGTCCACTCTTGCGCCCACATTCACATGTTCATATATGATGCATGACAAAATTTCATTACTTCTGAACTACTGAAATGCTGTAGTATAAACTAGGCACAGCTGATATATAATGTCTATGATCACTGGCTAATGTGGGTAAAGTACTCTTTCATCTGACTAGATGCTAGTAGATGCCTGTTACATCAGATACTCATCCCCATTTTAACAAATAGATATATATTAATGGCTTTCTTGGTTATTTTTTCCTAAATGTTATTTTGTAGTGGAGAGACTTGGTATTGTCAATTAAAATCTCACACTTGCACCTTTTCAACAGCCCATCACACACCTGATCAGATTTGAGACAAGAACTGTGTCTTATTATTTTCTAAATGAGCCCCATACACATAATATGCATCAAATATTGGCTTGTTCATCAATAAAGAGTTGTGCTATTCTGTTACTGTAGCATTGTTCACTACCCTCCTATTTATTGTTTGGGTTTTTTTCCAGATGTGAAATAGATCAAATGCAAAGACACTCAAAATATGAACATGCCATCAATCAAAAATGCACAGTTCCCTGCTTATATGTAAAGATATAAAGCTTGTGGGAATAATTCAGTTCAATTTTTATCATTGGGATAGTTATGTAATCCCATCTAAATGAAGTATAATTCAGAGTGTTTAGTGTAATTGGCTGCGTGCAGAAATGACACAGATCAGAACTAGATAGTTCTAGAACAGAACTATCATACTTTTGCAGATGTTGCTCAACCCATTACACAATATGCTGAAAGTAGCCTGGGAAAAGGCAGAGATTACAGTATTGCACTGCCAGCACCTCAGCCATCTCAGCCACAGAGCTATGGAGTTACAGCTTGCTTTTGAAAAAGAAAGTGAAAAGGTTACACTGAAATGTAGAGCAAATTTCTATAACAAAGCAAAAGAAATATCTGTAAAATTTATAAATGAAAATGTAAAGGACATTTCCTGCAGCTGATAAAGATATGCCATTAAATTTTCAAGTGGCCTACTGCTGAATGTAAAATATGAGTATTAGGTGACCGGACCATGGAAAATGCCCTTAACCGATCTGTGAAATGGCTTTTCTCTCCAGATCATGAAGAAATATGTACCGAAAGAGCTGTGTATCATGGAGTTGAATAAGAAAAAAATAGGACAAAGAATGAAAAAAATGGACTAGTAGTTTCTTTTGCCATAAACTTTGCTGAATATGCTTTAGGGAAATAAAGACAGCTGCAACACAGGAGAACAAGGACAGGTGCGTGCTCCTTGGTGAGTGTTCAGCTTGGCAATAACTCAGTCCCTTTAAGAAGCTATGAGCTTAACATACAGCCAAAGTACATCAACAAGCATAGAAATCCAATCTTCTCAGAGATTATTTATGACAAAGTGCACCTAACTGAGGCCAAATTTGTTTGTGGAATTGCAGTCATTCCATTTCAACTAAACAACAAATGAATCTGCCTTGCAGAGGATTGGTTCAGGGTATAAAAGAAAACAAAAGAGAGAGAATAGATACAACACTTCATTTACACACCAATTTACAGACTAACTTACAGAAATGATTGATAAAGCAATTTTTTGGAAGCAGAGAACTATCTGAAACAGAAGACCTTTGAATCACACCTAAATTTTTTCCTCTGTAGAGTGAGTACTTTTTATTTCAGATTTATTAATGTATACTCATTGGCTTAAAATTCATACTTTGTCTCCTTATTTTACTCTTTCCCAATTTAATTTACATGGTTAAATTGCATGTCTTGTCAAACAGAAAACTAGCATAATTCTTGTTTTATATAAAAGTAAAACACACTCTAAGATCAAATTTTTTCAAGTACCAGGGCACAGTGTGTGCTGCCATCTTCCCATGTGCAGGGACACCCAGCGAGGGCTTCCCCAGGGCACATCCTGGTATGCAGGGCTCTTCCCACTATGCCTGTCAAGGGAGCAAGGCATCCAGAGGGCAGCTGGGGCAGCCCCTGGCACGAGGCACCTCCCTGGGAAGGTGCTTTCCTAATTATTCATATTTAAATTTTATTATATGTGCTAAAAGCACATATAATCAAGACATAATAATATATATCAATAACATATATAATATATAATAATAATAAAATATATAATAATATATATCAAAGCAGTCTATTTGAAAGAGCTCACATTTTACATTGGATTGGCTGTGAAAACACTAAAATCATGTAACATCAGCTATCATATAAATCAATATTTTATCATTTGGCTTGATTTTATTCAAAATTAACTGTAAGTACATTCACTGAAAACTGAAAAATGGAAAGGAATTTTTATCACCAATTACAAATTTTTGGTCAATTTCTGTCCCTTTTCTTGTTCATATAATTCACAGCAAGACTTTTCATTCTCCATTGAAAGATAATATGAGCATAAAACAAGTTACCAAAAATGACTACACATCCAAATAGTAAAAACAGTCAAGGACAGACCGGGCAAGATTAAAAGAGAGACACTGCTGTAGGCTTGAAATCAGAGTAAGAAAAACATGACCTTGTTCAGAAACGGTAACCAGTGGTTCCAGAAAACCCCAGAGGTCCACAGAAGATGAACAGAGAAAATGGCCAGCATTCACCAATTAAAAACAAAGGTGTACATTCCAGGTCTTAAATGCTACCAAAAATGGCAGAGCAATACTGCACAAGAACTGCTTTTCAAAAGAAATACTGAAAAAATACTTCTTAAAAACAAACAAAAACAAACAAAAAAAAAAAGAAAAAACAACACCAACACCCTCCCCCCCAAAAAAACCCACAAAAAACAACAACCTGAAAATACAATTGACTATATATTTGCAAGCAGAAGAGACAACAGTTATGACAAACATTCAAACAGAAGAAAGGCAAAAGGTCAAAAACAGAATAAAACAATTTAGAGAATCTGTATTTGAAATGGGATAAATTATCATCTACAAAAAAATAGTGCAGAATCATTAGCTATATATATATAAAGTGAGTGCCTCGGCTCTCCTTGTCCAAAAGCTGAAGAGTGTCTATCAAGCATTAAAAAAAAATTATATAACAGAATGAGGTGTATGGTATTTTTAATTGAGAAACTCAAAACTTTAAAAGACATGCAAAGATAACTTTGAACTTTGACAATAAGAAGGGAATTTTCTGTGCTAATGAAACAAAAATGAAAGTGGAAATCTGGATGGAAAGAATGCAGTTAAAAAAAGTAGAGAGACAAGACTCCTAAGACTGACTTAAGATGCACATGAGAAATGTATATCTATGTTTGTAAGTAGCTCCCCAATATCTTGTCTTTAATATTTTGACGCTTATCAAAATATCTGCTTTATACACAATGTAAATAAAGTTAATATTACCAACATCACTAAATGCAAAATAGTGCAAAAGTAAGTAAAATGGAGCAGCTGATGCCAGAAAAGGTAAAGGAGCAAAGAACCTGACCACCAATTTAAGTTACAATGGAAAACATGGTTTTACTTAATAGTTCCTTGTTTCACCAATTATGCAAAATCTTTTGACTGTGCGATTATGAAATAGTGTAAGAAGTGATGTGTGAAATGGGATTTCCTAGACACACCACAGACTGATAAGCAATATATGTTAGCTGTAGGGAAAATGTCAATAGACGTGTCAGGACAGTTTAAACTGAGGAATATATTTGCCAAAGATGTCTACGACTGCTTTTGGTTTAAATATACGTGTCTGCTTAATAATTCGAGACTCACTGGAGGATTTTGGTCAAAGAATGAAACTTAGAGTTGTCATACAATTACATTATAGTATATAAATTACATAAACACTAAGAAATTAAACCCTGTTTAGAGATTTGGCCAAAACAGGACACTGTTTCAAAAAAATGCTCTATTTTATAACATGCAGAAACTTAATGTATATAATTTTGAAATTTTCTACTACACATATTAATTTTAACATTTGGAAGGATTTGAATCCTCCTGGACAAAATGTCCAGCACACAGCTGGATAACCATGTTATGTGATGGGTCAGCAACTGGCTTATAGACTGCGCACAAAGAATCATAATGAATGGGGTGACATCAGAGTGGGCACCTGTCACTAGTGGGGTTCTGCAGGGCTCCATCTTGGGTCCTGTGCTCTTCAGTATCTTCAAAAATTACTAGGATGCAGGACCAGAAGAGATACTGAGAAAGTTTGCAAATGACAAAAAACTGTGAGGAGCTGTTGATTCCCTTGAAGGCAGGGAGGCCCTTCAGAGACCTCAACAAATTAGAGAGCTGGGCAATCACCAGCCACATAAAGTTCATGAAGAGAAAGTGCCAGATCCTGCACCTGGGATGGGGCAACCCTGGATGTATGGACAGACTGGGGAATGAGATGCTGGAAAGCAGTGCCATGGAAAGGGCCCTGGGGGTCCTGGTTGATGGCAAGTTGAATATAAGTCAGCAGTGCCCTGGCAGCCAGGAGGGTCAACCCTGTCCTGGGGGGCACCAGGCAAAGCATCGCCAGCTGGTCGAGGGAGGGGACTGTCCTGCTCTGCTCTGCACTGGGGTGGCCTGACCTTGAATATTTTGTGCAGTTTTGGGCACCACAATATAAGAAAGATATTGGGCCATTATCTCTAATGGCCTAACTAATAAAGGCCAACATCCTAACGCAAGCAATGAGGATGGTGAAGGGCATGGAGGACGAGCCATATGAGGAGCAGCTGAGGTCAGTTGTTTTGTTGAGCCTGGAGGAGACTGAGTGGAGTTCTCATCACAGTCTTCAACATCCTTACAAGGGGAAGCAGAAGGGCAGGTACCAATCTCTTCAGTTTCGTGATCACTGACAGGACTTGAGAAAAAGGCATGAAGCTAAGTCAGGGGTGGTGTAGGTTTGATATCAGGAAAAGGTTCTTCACCCAGAGGGTGGTTCAGCACTGGAACAGGCTCCTGAAACAAGTGGTTACAACACCAAGCCTGAAGAGTTCCAAAAGCATTTGTATAATGCTTTCAGGTACATGGTGTCATTCTCGGTGTTTCCTGTGCAGGGCCAGGAGCTGGAGTCAACCCTGATGGCCCCTTTCCAACTCAGCATTCTATGAACATATACTGTCACCAAGATTCTCTCAATAATTTAGTCTTACACATATGTAGATTCTTAAAGTTTGCAGGATCTGAGCTACCTAATGCTTGATCTTGAAAAACTCTCATAGAATATGACAGATTTGACCTATGTTGTCCTTCAGTTGTTGAGAAGTTATATATTTTTTGCTCCCACCTCCACATCAAATTTACCTTTTAAATAATGAAAATTCCAAAGAAAGAGGGTTTTGACCCCTGCTAGTAACACGTCTTTTTGCCTGTTTGCATTGGAAAAGTAAAGGATTTTCACAAATGACGTTTTGTCAGACCTCTGAATGCATCATGCTCCGGCCACTTCCTGCCTCTACAGTCACATTATTCTGTTTTTGATCCAGGCTCATCTCACCCAGAACAGCCTTTCACTCCACTTGTCACTTACTTTTCACTCAGATTCTTTGCTGTTTGGCTGCATTTATAATATACCTAATTCACTGTCCTTTGCCCTTGTTTCTTTCTTTGTGCGTCACACATGTTAGTTCTGAAGTATTTCCCAAGCAAGTTCATTTCAAGCCATAAGATGTGCAGACTGTAGTCAGCCTCTGGACTGCTAATCTCAAGGTTTATTTTAGCTTTGGTGGCATTTGCTGACATAATATGACAGAAAAATATAAAGGACATCACAGATAAAAATTTGCAGTATGCAATATCTTTCAGCAACCCTAACTTAAAAAACATGCAAGACCATAGCTTAAACACAACCACCACCCCACCAAGCAGCAGTAAATAATAAATCTGGAACAATTTACACAGATATTACTAAATACTGTTGCTTGCCAGGTTTTTATCTCCTGCCTCTCTCTAGCTACCTTTAATAGTAAAGTTATCTTCTCTTGTAGAATTGCTATTTCAGATCAACAACAAGTAGTTTAACCTGAAATAATAGTTAACAAAGGAGGTGCAAGAGGGGGGGAGATTTAAAGGTTACTCTAATATTTTCTCTTTAGTGCATATTTGTATTCATTACTGCAGAACCAAATGCATGAACAGATGAAATGTACTGCAGGACAGCATTAAGCATTGTAGAATCAGTATTTCACTGAAATTTCTGACAGACTGCTTTTAACGTCTTTTCAGGTTACAGAATTTAAAGGGCCCATAACATTTAACACTCATTTTTTGGAAACCTCAACTTAAAAGATTTTTAACAATTTAATTTTCTTCTTCATACACAGTTTTAAATAATCATATTAATTGTCTCTTCTATGCAGTTTGAATAAGGAAATATACAACAAGAACTACATGAAAAAGCTATTTCACATATGACAAAGTTCCGTGAAATAACAGTTATGGAAACAACTTATTGTATGCAAAGTAAAACAAATCTGTCTTTATGGAGGACTGTCAGAACACACAATAACTTACTGATTAGATAGCTGATGAGCCTAACATATTGACATTTTGTAGCAACCACGCAAATCACTCACTGTGCTTATCCAGAAATTGGCTAGTTCTGTCTCAATGAAAAGTTCTCATCTCATCTGGTGCTTTCTAAATTGGTTGTGGATTCTTCAAATAAGAAGATACATCTTCCATTCAATGAAAAGCAAAAATAATCTAAGTGGCAATTTTTTCAACAGTTTTGAAAAACAAATATGCTCCAATTATATATAAACATACAAAAGTTTAAAATTAGTCAATACATCTGTCATTCCTAAGAGTACCTCTTCGCTAAACAGATCTTCCCTAGACAGCTCCTCTTGTGTACAAGAACTGACTAAAGTAGTACAAGAAAATGGCCCCATTATGGCAAAACTGTAGCCCCACATTGCAAAGCAGGCATCACTGAATGAGGAGAGCTCAGGCTGATCTGAGTACTAAAGCACCTTTATTGCTACAATTATGGCTCTTCAGACAAAAACACAAATTACCTCAAATATATTCCCTCCAGCACTCCTGCCTGAGGCCAACACTGCTGCTGCTCTAACAACCAGATACTATTAACCCAATCTGCTTAATCAAGTGTTCAGGGTTGCACAATAATTCTGGTATTCTTTTCTCCAAATATATCATTTTGGTGTTTTGTCTTCTTTAAAGAGACTTGAATGCTAGGGATCAGTGACTCAAACACTGGACCACCTGCAGTGACTGCCCAGGTGCTGTAAGAGACTGGACTACCAATGCTCAAGGCTCACTCAGCCCTGTGCTTGGCTAACAATGTGCAGAGTGACCACCCAGGCCAGGTGCTGAAGGTGTGCACATCCAACACCTCAGGCTACAAGCTGGGTGTTAAACAAGAGCAAACCCTGCAAGATGGGGTAGTGTTTCTTTTTTCTTACACAGATGAGTCAGCTGTGACAACCACCACCACCCCCACGCCCAGAGCATTCACACCTCACCTGAAGGTGTTTAATGAGCCATAAAGGACCATAATGGATTCATAATGGACATAAGAGACGGCTGCAACATCTTAGAAAGTGTCAAATACTCCCAAAGTATCCTGTGACTCCCAGTATGACATCATCCAGTGTAAAACTCCCCTCCCAGGGGAGGTACTGGAGGCCTTCCCACCTGAACCCGAGCATCCATAACTCTGAGTTCTGGAGTTTCCCAGACCACCTGGGGCATCCACCACCTCCTCAATGGATACAGACTGTGACCTCCACTTCAACCAGTGAACACTGAAATTGCAACAACCAAGTCTTGTCACTTGATCCAACAGATGTTTTGGGGATCCTTCCAGTCACCTGGGTGGGATCCACAGCCCTGGTCAGGCTGCCTGTGCCAGCACTGCAGCCTCACTCCAGTGCCATGCAAGTGTCTGGCAGTATTGAATCCCACCTATCTGCTGTTTCCTGCCAGCGCTGACTCTCCAACCATTCCCGCCGGTGTTCTGTGTCTTGGGGAAGTGAAGGATATGAAAGGGTGGCAATCCTGTCTCTGTTCTGTGGCCACGTGTTTTTTTGCAGGTAGGGGAGGCCAGCTGCCACCTCCATTTGGTCCGGTGAGCATAACCTGGGAAGTTTCTCCTCATTGGTTGGTTTAACCCTGTTTTATCAGTATAGTTATTAGATGAAGAGTTATTTTTTCACTTGTATCCAGATGCATTTGGTCTTTCTCTCTGTATTCAATACTGGGGGTATTGAATCTGAGGGAGGAAGTGTTTGTCCAAAGTTTCTGCCCCTCCAAATTGTCTCAAACTGAGACACCCAGGAGGAGATAAAAGTTCTCTAAATAAAACTGAGGCTGAGTAGACACAGCCCATCTTCCATTAAGCAAGCCTTTGGTTGGGAGTCTGTTTGACAGCTGCTGGACAAGTGTAGGAAGTGTCTCTGGCAAACACATTTCAATGAGTCTCTGAGATAATGTTGTGCTACCACATAAAAGCATAAGTTAGTCACTGGTTTTACAGCTTTGAGGGGAAAAAAGCATAATCTTGATTTAACTTTCTTTCATGTCCTCTGAATAACCAGCATTTGATACTTTAAAAGTAATTAATTAAATAAATTATAACAATATCACTAGCCTTTACCCTTCCAGCAAAGTTGAGAGATATTTTTCCTCTTTATTTTCTCTAGAGGCTTTAAAATAGTCTATCTGTGGTCACACTTGCAAAGCTTATTCTAAAGGGTAGAATGAATACATACTGCTGAAAATTACAGAACTGAATGCATAGACAACAGTCAGATAAAGTTGATTTTAAATACTAAAAAAAAATGAGTTATTGATATATATAGTACTTCTTGTTTTATTGGAACTTGATTGCAAATAACCTACAAACTCAAGACAAAAATCAAAGCCTTAAATGATTTAGAATGAGAAATTGCCTAACACATTGATCAAAAGTTCTTCAAGTGGAAAAAAAAAATTGTAAGATTGGCAATTATTCCTCCAAGAATTTCAAACTTCAGATTTTCAAAGAGAAAAAAAAATCTTTAAATGATAAAACCTTGGGCTTTGAAGTTGCAGTAAATCTGTTTTCATTTTGCAAAATCTGGTCTCCATTTCATTTCTTATTCATTCAAGGATAAGGCTTAAAGTAAACATAAAATATTGTCTTTCTTGAAGAATTACCATAATTAATTTAAAAATTCTGAGTAAATCACACAAGGAGAAATGCTTGGCTTCAAAATACTCATCTCAGCATCTTATCAAAACAATGAAAGGTCAACATCATAAATGGGGTACAGAGTTCACAGATATCTGAAGAGTACGAAGGATGAGAACTGAAAAAGGAGATTGTAAAGTAGAGAAATCTACAACCAGATGTAATGAAGATTCAATGGTCAGAAAGAGCTAAGAAAATGTAAACTGTCAGTCACAATTTTTAAGTGTTCAATATAATAAGAGCTAAATAAAGAGGAAAAAGTGACAGAGCATTCTAGAAAATTGTACCAGACATAAAGAACAGGGTTGAAAGTATTAAACATATCACTGAAACAGCACAGATGAGAATCAAAAGCAAAGACTGAACCATGTTAAGAGAGATTCACATTTACAGAAGAGACAATACAGTGGTCATTAAAATCTTTTAGATAAGGTGATTATTGGTTACACTGTTTTAAATTCAGAAGTAATTCTGCCTAGATTTAGATTAGATATTAGGAAGTAATTCTTCACTGTGAGGGGGGTGAGACAATGGAACAGGTTTCCCAGAGAAGTTGTGGATGCCCCATTCCTGGTAGTGTTCAAGGCCAGGGTGGAAAGGGATTTGAGCCATCTGGTTTAGTGCAAGATGCCCCTGTACATGGCAGGGGGGTTGGAACGAGATGATCTTTAAAATCCACTGCCAAAGTAATACCCACTGAGATGTGGAATTCTTTCACTGAATGAAAACACAGAAAGTAAAAGGAATTTGTTCGCTGTAGTAACTAGTACATTATTATTAAGCAAAAAAAGAAAAAAAAAGGCTTGACATTTTGCAAAATAGACTGATTTAGGTCGTGTAAATTTCACAGTGTCTCACTTTATGCAATAATGCAAATTTAAATAACCCAGTACCTTATTGGAACAGTCATCAATTTTGTTATTGCCTGAACCTAATTTGATTGTTCAGGCAGCATAGATTTCAAATGGTGAAGAAATATTACATTTTAGTACAATCACAATCTTTTGTCCAACAAAAGCTTGTTCTCTTGGGGATTTTACTGAAGTAATTCTGAGGTTATTCCATGAGGGAAATTCTTTCAAGTGTTGTATCCCTTTTTCACCCCACTGATTTTCTTTGTTCTAAATTAAAAGTTCATTATGTCTTTTTATACCAGTTTATATTACATATTTCCATAAAACACTGAATTAGAACAGTGAAAAAAAAAACCCTTGAATACTCATTTTTTAAGATCATCTTTCTGTTATTGAAACCACACTTTTCCTCTATTTTTCTAAGACATTAAAAAATTTAAATTTTAAAAGAATGGGAATAAATGGATTATTGCAGCTCTAATATGCATCAAATCCAAACAAACTGAACAGAAGAATCTTTAAAAACCTGGTATAGAAATTACTCCTCAATGGTTTTCCCCTCCTCTTTGTAGGCAGGATTGCATAGATTTTAGTTTAAAAAAAAACAAACAAGCAAAACAACCCACAAAAGAAACAAAAAAAACAAAACCTGAAAAAGAACAATGGTTCTCTAAAATTTCTGTTTCTTAAAAATTCTTCAAAAAGATTTTCCTCATCTTTTAAAAACAAACAATCCCAAACCCTAACCCAGAAACATGAACAAACAAAACCAACAA
>WBMV01006573.1:5172-27166 GCA_013396655.1 Campylorhamphus procurvoides | reverse complement strand
CCTCTTCCTTGAGCTCTGCCACTAAGCACAGCAAGTCATTCACCTGCTTGCATCGTACGCAGGTGCCTCTCATACTGTCCTCCGGTACTAATACCAGGCTCAGACAGTCTGCACAGCCAGAGACTTGAATAGACTTGAATGGCTATATCCTTAGTTCCTCAAAGAATAATTTATTAGCATCATCGTCCTGGCTAGGAGGTCTATAGTTGACTCCGACAATGACATCCACATTATCTGTTTGCCCCTTAATCCATACCCAGAGGCTCTCAACTGTGCCATTGCAAACTGTAAGCTCCATACATTCCAGTCCATCCATTACATACAGCACCACCCCCCACCTCACCTGCCTTGCCTATCCCTCCTGAATTAAACTACCTTATTTATCACTACGCGCAAGAATGTGTACAAGTACAGTGGCGTAGCTGACAGTAACATTTTCATACATTGAATTTATACACCATGTTGATACAAAGTTTTAAGTAGAAAATGAGAAAGGAATCAGCAGACAAAGCTATTGCAAATATTGCATAAGATTTTGCTGAATAAATATATTAGAAGCTGTAGCTCGTCTCCAGTCCTAATTAAAACAATGCTATTCTAAGAGAGAAGTTTTAATAGCATAACTTGCTTAGTAATAACATTCAAAGAGAATAAAAATATCTGTCTTTACAGCATATCATCTTATATCAATTAAGCAAAAAAAACCCAAATGCTTACCTTCATTTCTCCTTCTTCTACCACTAGCTGCCAATTGGCATCTCCTCCTACATCTTGCAAGGAATATGTCATATGGTTTTGTACCATTTCTTCCACCTTTAAAAGAAAAAATGCACACTTTTAAATCATTCCTTTCATTTTCTTGGGCATAGGACTGTACAGTATTGGAAGCCATAAGTCAATACTTTAAATCCTGTGCAGGAACTGAACTTGGACAACAGAACCTTCTATTAAAGGTTAAGATCAAGCAGATACTTCTGGCCTTCAGAAGCAAAAGACAAAATCTTGATTCAACTTCCAACTTCATTGTTTATGGGTACTTCCCTATCCTTCCTTTGCACCTTTAAACTGTCAAAAATAACTATTTCTACTGAAGAGTTTTATTTCAGCATGTAGGGAATTACTTCTAGTATCTCCAAATAGAATTACAATGCATTGTAAGACTTGAAAGCCAATATTCACTGAAGAGCATTTAAAAAGCTGATGGGGAGGGGTGGAGACAGACAAACAAGCTCTAAAAAAGTGAATGCATATCAAAATTATATTGAAACAGCAGTGAAGGAAACAGTCATGAGGAAAGCATGCTTATTCTGTTTCATTGGCATCTTTGCACAGTTGCCAGCTAGAAAAACAGAACAGAAACACTTACATTCAAAAAAATTATGATGATGCAGAGACTCCACTATTATAAAATACTCATTTAAAAATTACTTAGCAAGACAGTTGTGTGCTTTTCTTAAAGGTCAAATATTTGATACATTTGTATCAAGCTATGTGAATACTTTTTTTTTGTTCCAAACAACGTGCATGAAAATGGGGGGTGGGACAGGAAATGAATTTTTATTTTTAATCTACAGTCTTATTATATGTTTTTGTGTCTGTCTCCCCCATTTCCAAATCCTATTCTCCCTCAAATAAAAACAGAGACAAAAATATAAACTATCCATCGCTGTGTAATATTTACAAGTGCTGAAAAAAATTTAATAACTTTTTCCACCTAAAAGGTAGGTGACTACTAGAACTCACCACAGCAAATAAGTCCATGTAATTGACACTATTTTCCTGAATCACTAGAAATACCTTTTTAAAAAGGAAAAGCATTGCAAGCAAAGGTTAGTCAATTGACCAACATACAGATTAGTCTAAGTGTATAATCATAAGATTAACAGCCTGAACCTATGAGTGGTTTTTGTACAGCTTGAAGAAAAAAAAAGTAATTGAATCAAATCAAAATCCTCAAAGAACTACATAAAAATAAAATTCTTTCAATAGAAATGCTACTTTGTCTTAACTATAGAATTCTCTACAGAAACCAAGTTATCAATCCAGTTTTGGGGGTTTTCTTTGTTTTTTTTAATTTTTTTTTAGTTATAATAAGCTATAAACATCCACAAGATTCGTGTTTCTGCTTTTAGACAGGCCATCTTTTCCTGCCACTTACTAACAGGTTTCCTACCNTTACCTTCATTTCTCCTTCTTCTACCACTAGCTGCCAATTGGCATCTCCTCCTACATCTTGCAAGGAATATGTCATATGGTTTTGTACCATTTCTTCCACCTTTAAAAGAAAAAATGCACACTTTTAAATCATTCCTTTCATTTTCTTGGGCATAGGACTGTACAGTATTGGAAGCCATAAGTCAATACTTTAAATCCTGTGCAGGAACTGAACTTGGACAACAGAACCTTCTATTAAAGGTTAAGATCAAGCAGATACTTCTGGCCTTCAGAAGCAAAAGACAAAATCTTGATTCAACTTCCAACTTCATTGTTTATGGGTACTTCCCTATCCTTCCTTTGCACCTTTAAACTGTCAAAAATAACTATTTCTACTGAAGAGTTTTATTTCAGCATGTAGGGAATTACTTCTAGTATCTCCAAATAGAATTACAATGCATTGTAAGACTTGAAAGCCAATATTCACTGAAGAGCATTTAAAAAGCTGATGGGGAGGGGTGGAGACAGACAAACAAGCTCTAAAAAAGTGAATGCATATCAAAATTATATTGAAACAGCAGTGAAGGAAACAGTCATGAGGAAAGCATGCTTATTCTGTTTCATTGGCATCTTTGCACAGTTGCCAGCTAGAAAAACAGAACAGAAACACTTACATTCAAAAAAATTATGATGATGCAGAGACTCCACTATTATAAAATACTCATTTAAAAATTACTTAGCAAGACAGTTGTGTGCTTTTCTTAAAGGTCAAATATTTGATACATTTGTATCAAGCTATGTGAATACTTTTTTTTTGTTCCAAACAACGTGCATGAAAATGGGGGGTGGGACAGGAAATGAATTTTTATTTTTAATCTACAGTCTTATTATATGTTTTTGTGTCTGTCTCCCCCATTTCCAAATCCTATTCTCCCTCAAATAAAAACAGAGACAAAAATATAAACTATCCATCGCTGTGTAATATTTACAAGTGCTGAAAAAAATTTAATAACTTTTTCCACCTAAAAGGTAGGTGACTACTAGAACTCACCACAGCAAATAAGTCCATGTAATTGACACTATTTTCCTGAATCACTAGAAATACCTTTTTAAAAAGGAAAAGCATTGCAAGCAAAGGTTAGTCAATTGACCAACATACAGATTAGTCTAAGTGTATAATCATAAGATTAACAGCCTGAACCTATGAGTGGTTTTTGTACAGCTTGAAGAAAAAAAAAGTAATTGAATCAAATCAAAATCCTCAAAGAACTACATAAAAATAAAATTCTTTCAATAGAAATGCTACTTTGTCTTAACTATAGAATTCTCTACAGAAACCAAGTTATCAATCCAGTTTTGGGGGTTTTCTTTGTTTTTTTTAATTTTTTTTTAGTTATAATAAGCTATAAACATCCACAAGATTCGTGTTTCTGCTTTTAGACAGGCCATCTTTTCCTGCCACTTACTAACAGGTTTCCTACCAAATATTCTTCTAATTATTTTTTTCCAGTGATACAATGACACAGTACAATCCAATCCAGGTAAGAATGTGGGCTATTTAAATATTCAATTTACTAGCTCTACATCATGCTTCTTTCAGAAAGGAATCTTCTCTGTGTTCCCAACTTTACCTGCAACACCTTTAGAGTCCCTATCTCCTCCCCTAGCTCCTAATCTATTAGGGACAAAGCTGGCTTATATGCGTTTGTTTTGTATTTTGCTGCTTTTTGCTTTATGCTAAATGCAGAGGGAGGAGTAGAATAGCAAAGAAAGAAGAGAATGAGGCATCAACAGGATTATCAGAGAATCATAGAATATCCTGATTTGGAAGGGACACACAAGGATCATCGATTTCAACTCCTGGTCCTGCACAGGACAACCCCAAGAATCATACCACGTGCCTGAGAGTACAATCTAAACAGTTTAGGGCCTTTGGAATTGTTCAGCGTTTAGCCCCCTGACTTCCTCTGAAAACTTGAAAGGCATTTTTAGTTTGTTTCTCTCCCTCTCTCTCCCAATAAAGTTTCATTCCTGCTAATACATCTTTCAAACAGCTTCCCCTTAGGTTTGGGAAAGGAGAGGTATTATTGCAGCTTTCAGAGGAATGTTGTTTTTTGCTAACAAACAATTACTTCTATTTGATCAAGTAATTGCAGTGCCTACAACTGCCTTGTGCATACTACCTGTCAAAACTGTGATCTACCTGCTAGTCACTGTCTGTCAGCCTGCACCTATTTCAAGTACTACATTAAGCAGTGTCAAGATTCACAGCTTCTTTCCCAGTGGGGTAGCCACACTATTACCTCTGGGTTCCTGGTAGACTACAGGAATGGTCTGCAAAAATACTTCTATCCCATGAAGCCTTGGTCTGAACATTAAGTGTGCAGTTCTTCATTTAAAAGGCCCTCAGAACAGCTCGATTTATTTTAAAGTCTGATAGTCCTTTAAAAGGAGAAAGTGATCTGCAACACATTTGCAGCATTTTAAGCCCACACCCTCCTATTTAACTGGTAAAGACAAATCAATGCCTTTCTGAAAGCACACTGAAGAACCAGCTCCCATCAGAATATGTTTATGCTTCTCAATCTTAAAAACAAAGTTGCAAGTTTCTACTTGACCTTTTACTAAGATTTCTTTCATATAAATGAAGTCTAGAAACAAGTCCCATTTATTCAGAAACAAGATTTAGCTTGCTTTTCCAAAAGACAAATCCTTAGCCTGGGAGCAGAGGACAATTTCCTACAGCAGGTTGTCACCGAAAGGCATGCTGCTTTTGTCTTCATGCTCTCATTTGTCTTTCACCTGTTTGTTCACTAGCAATGAAGCTCCAGAGCAGGTGGAGCAACTTACTGAACTGGCCAGTTTATTCTAGGGAAGATATGGGAAATGAAGGAGGCAGAGGTTTCTTGTAAGTTAGCAGGATCATTCTTTGTATAGTGAATTAGTTAACTTGAAATCACATTCTAAGACACTGGGTAGTAGCTTCCACATAGTATAATCCCTGCAGCTGCTGAAAAGAGCAACACCTTGACCCCATAAGCCAGTCTATTTGACCCGGATCTTTAACGTCAATTTGCATTATTGTGATAAGGACCTGGTCAACCACAGATTTGGTTTTAAGTGACTAGGTTTTCAACCACACTAGTAGTCTGATACTCAGGTTTACCATATGGGTCCACAAATGTTATCCCAGGCATAACAGCTGAAAATGAGAAGGTTCACATATTTTAATGACTATGCATTTCCCTTACATTGAACTGGCAATGTAGCCTGATAGACAACCAATTCTATCTTAAGAATAAAACTTGCTTTCTATTACTTGATTTCCCTTCTCCTCCCAAAGAAAACCAAACTTGAATTACTAATGTGACTACTGGGGTACCAGTAGATCAGCCTATCAGTGTTGTGCAATATGACCAGCATACTTTTTCCCCTTGTGATCAGTTCAAATTCCAAAAATTAACTGACTGCAATAAGTCAAGGCAAGTGTTGGGATTTCAGTCCAATAAGCAAGTCCTTAAGTGTTAGGGTTCTGCTCACAAAGCTGGTGGCAAGGTATGCAGGTAGCATGACTCCAGGCTCTGTTAATCAAAAGAAAATCCATTCCTTCTATTTGGAAAAGCAGGCTGTTTGCAGTTGTAATGGTTTTGGTTTGGGCCCTTCCTGGTAACTAGGGTCATAACTAAGGAAGTATTCCATCTCATTTCTTTACGTAAGCAAAGATATAAAGAGGGGAATCAGCAGTGCTGGAGGGCAGAGGAGCTCCCTGTGGTCACTCTGCCATGGGAGTGGGCCGAGGTGCGGATCTGCTGATCAGCCAGTCGTGTCAGGAGGAGGTGTCCTGAGATTCGGGAACGACAATTTTTTTGGATAGAGGGAAGTGAAAACTTGTTTTCTTTCTCTTTTCTCCTCTCTCTCGCTATATATATATAAACCGCTTTAGTTCTACTGAAGTTTGGGTTCGTGTTATTTTCCTTCCCCCCCTTCACCTGTGGCCGGGAGGGGCCTTTTGGGGCCTCTGTCCCGGGCCCTTTAGCTCTTGGCATTTGGCCAATTTCAACTGGTCACAGCAGTGTTAGTTAGTAATTTAAAAACAAACAAACAAACCCCAAAACAACAGATCCCAGAAGGAAAGCCGATATTCACAATCATATGGACCAAAGCAGAGGGAAAGTAATGGCATGAATGCTATGTCTGAATGATTTTTTTTTGAGAATAAAGACCAAACACATGAACTCACTTATCTAATTCAACTCTAAACTATGATCTTCAGAGCAAGAAACTAGAGTAATTTTGTACATTACTGGAATATGTCACTATGACTAAATTCACTTATTCAGGATGTCAAACATTTTCTGAAAGATAATTGAATATATTGGAATTCTTCAGTAAAAGTTCTCATATCAACAATCTCATTTTCTAACAACATACTTTATGACCTTTCATTAATAAAACTAACTGAAGAGGTAAATAATTTTAATAGAGAACCTTAAAATTTGGTATCTTAATGTTATTACAAGTGACAACAAATTTTAAAGACTAAATTAAAGCTTTGATTTAAACCCAAGAAAAGCTATTCAATTTGAAGCAAAGACCATCTCCAGCCCATTCAAAACATGTGTTATTTTATTATAATCAGAAATGCAAAATTTTCAAGTTGTAGGTATTTTTACTAAAGCTAAGAAATCAATCCAACAGTTTCACATGATTTGGGCCTCTGCACAAGTGATATGTATGCAACTAGATTGTAAAAAGACAACCATTTAGCATAGAAATAGATAAGTCCTTTTTTTTGTCTCAACATACTAATTTATAGCAAACAGTGATTTATGTAACAAAAACCCCAGGTTCCAGAGAAGAGGATGATAGGCAGCAAAGATACGCAACCCCCACTCTACACATTAATACAGTACCTGGGCGCTGAATCTGTGAACATCAAAGGCACTGACTAGATCAATGGAAGACATGGAAGAAGAGCGACTATAGGGCTACCAGAGACAGACAAAGAAAAAACCAAGTAATCAGAACAAAGGCACAACAGAGCATTCAGTACCAACTTGCAAGCACAAGATAATGAAGAAAATGAAAACAAAAGCACCATAAGCAGCAAGCACAGCGGCAAATGCTGATTTCATGCACCTATTATGTATTATGCTCCCAGTGCCGCTGTAAAAAAGGCATAGTGTTTCCATTAACACTAAAAAAGTCAATTGATCCTAATGCAAGAGACTAGATTTTTTTTCCATCGATTGAATGAATTTTGGTGAAGGTATCTTATAAACACCGAGGTTAGCAAGTTGGGTTTTTTTTTCTTTAATATATTTTCTAACTGACCAGCTTGATAAAAATCAAGCGTATTCTAAATAGATACTGAAATCAGGATTTTTTTAGCCAAGACAGAAAACAGTCCTTCTCCAATTCCAGCTACTTCAATTGAAAATGAGTAAACCACTGAAAGCTATACTAGAAGCACCTGAAACATAATTAAAAAAATAAATCAACTTTACCTATCCATATAAAATATATAAGTCAGCCAATTATACAGAGGAGATCATGAGAAATATCTTACCTTTTGGACAAATCTATGAGTCCCCACAGCAGAATATGCATCTCCAGAAGGTAAGGATATTGGCCAGTATAATCTGACCTTTTCATTTTGGGACTGCAAGAAAATAGGTTTAGTTACTGCTAGTCAGCTGCTACTGGTTGGACTATGAAAGAGTGAGGCACCCTCAATCTATATAGTGGCTACAACAACTAATGCTGTCCATGACAGACATGAAGTTGTCATCCTGCTGGAGTTCTCAGGAAGAAAATGGGCTTAGAGACTGAATTACCCATTCATCTATACTTCAAAGTATATTCCTAGGTTAAGCAAAATAGATTGGCAGCATTACAGATGTTGCATCCATGTAGTAGTGCAACAGTCACTCTAAACTTATACTTTCTGCTAAGAGACCCCAACATAGATAAGCTGTGTTGGATACTATATGTCCACTAGAAAGTCTTATAATTCTTAACCAAGTCATTGTATTCACTATATTCATAAACCTAAAACCTTTTAGGACAAAGGAGGCATCATTTTGCTATTCCCTCTCATTTTATACACTACTATATGTTCTCAAATTCTATATATTTCATCACACACATCTTATCCCTTTTTGATCCTTGTCACTGAAGCGCATTCAAGAAATGAGTTAGAGAAATAGCCAGAGCCTACACAATTTTTAAACAGAAAACCTCCCAGTGTCTTTCCTATTTCACATACTGCTACAGTCAAAAGAAACAGGTTTTGAAAAATAGCTGCAGTATTAGATATTCTTATTTGCACAGGGCATCAGTTACATATAAAGATAAGTTTTATAAGGGGCTAATACACTTATTTAGGAGTTAGAAACCAAAGACAATCAATCAGCTTAACACTTATACTATCCTTTTCTATGCAAGCTGTCAAGTCACTTTCTTGAAATTGGTGTTAAGCAATGATATTTAACTGTACAAATATTAAGTAGTGAATCCCACTTATAAGTGTCAGTATAAAATATCTAGAGCTTCAGCAGATGCACCTCAGGACTGATTAAGTCACTATGCTGATTTAAAAGTAAACTGGCGGGAGAAATAAACCCAGCTCAAGAGAGATTACAAGTCAGAGTTACAATTTAGTAAAAAAGATTACAATAAATCCAATGAAACAGAGAAAACTGGTTTTAACCCACAAAGACAGATGTATAACTCAGCACCCTGGGACACGAACAGAATGGTGTTCGTTAGCCCCTGTATTGAGCATCATGTGGTCCTCCTGGGTGCAGAGTAAAAGGACAGGAAACCTGTTGGTCAGGATGATGGTCGCAGTTCTGGTCCTCCTCTAGACCTGATGAGTGGTACTAGAAGTCCCAAAAGCTGAAGATTAGATATGCTCAGGTTTAGGTGGGAATGCCCAGTACCTCCACCAGGGCAAAGAGTTTCACAATGGGTGATTTACTCTGTGAGTCATGGGATATTTTTGGAATCTTTGATAGTCTAGGTCATTGCAGCTGCCTATTGTGCCAGTCCCTAATGGCCCATTAGCAGAGATGATCCCTCAGGCTGGGTGTGAAGGTGCTAATGCCTCCCCAGAGGGGAGTTATCACACCTGAGTCATTGGTGTGAAGACAGGAAAACTTTCTTATCTCACAGAGTTCTTAAACACCCAGCTTGTAGCCTGAGGTGTCAGGTGTGCCCTGGGCAGCTGCTGCAAATGGTTCTTTATTAACAGTTCATGAGAAATGACATAGAGGGTGTAGAATACACAGTTTTGGTTTCACCCATACAGTGATAAACTGGTCCCAGCCACTGTAACTAGGATAGTCACAGAAGTCTTCCATGAAGTGCCCATCATTAACATATTTTTTCAAGTTTCAATACCTGTTCTTCCATTTTATCCTGTCTATCGAGAGCAGCTTCAACAGCATCAAAGAATTCTTCTTCATTAATCAGACTATTAGGACCCTCCTAGAGCATAAGAAACAAAACTAGTTCATAATTTGGGAGACATGAGAGCTCCACTTAAGTTCAATATCAGAAATAGCTATTTATGCATTATGGATATAACTGACAGAAGGAAATTTCTTTCATAGATCTTAAATATTGTCTCCAATATCCTTACATCAGAATTAATCTGAAAAACTGTATTTGCTAAAGGAAGTTATTTCCTTTGACTACAATTTAGGGATAGTTATATAAATCTAATTGGGCTGAATTAGATGCTAATACTTTTGGTCTGTGTTTGGCCCAGCCACCTGTGAGAAATTATTCTTTTCCTGCCAAGTTATGGGAAAACAGGCACTGATAAGTAAGAACTTTGTCCTTAAAGGAAGCATTTTTGTGTAAACTAAAATTAATTGGGCTCTCACTATTGGCTGATGGCCCTTCAAGGGCACTTGAAGGAGAAAGTGAGGAGGAGGAGGATGAAGTAAGTCCCCAGACCCATTTAATAAAGACCCCCTGGAATATACCACGCAGGCGCAAGGAAATTCCAATGGTCTCACACATGCACTGAAGGAGTAACACTTACATAATGGAGGGAGGGGCTGAGGATCTCTAGCTAGGTGGTACTGGCCACACCTGCCCAGGTAAGATGTCATTTTGGCAAATTAGATAAAGAGCAGGTGGCTCATGCCTCGGGGCTCGCTTGCTTCATATGACAGGACATCGTTGCCTTCTAGTGGGGATGCCTGCTATTCTGGGAGCCTGCTGACCCTTGAGGATGCAGCCACTGCTCTGAGGAGTCTGGGCATTCTGGGGTCAGTAAAACAACCTCGTAAGTAACACCTGGGCAATTTGGGTGTTTATACATGGGGCTTATTTCCTTCCTCCCTCCCTCTCATTCCCATTTACTTGGCCACCTTTTGTAATAAATTTGTTTGGGTTAAGCTTTCAATGGTGTCTTAGTTTCAGTTTCAACATTCCTTTGAACCCTCCCTGGAACAATAAACAAGCAAAAATCCGAGGAAACTGAAGACTGAGTAACAGTGTCAGTATGCTTTAATATCAGATTTAGGTTTTAATTAAAATGTATCTTCTCTTACAAATGTTTACGGTGTGTCAGTAAAGTAAATATATTAATATAATTGTGTATTTAGATTCCTTCCAAGTATTCCAGTGCCTTAAAGTAAATTTCAGATGTGTGCTTAAAGCACAAGAGAAGACAAAATCTCGTGGATCACTACTGAGAAATCTTGGAAAGAATAGTTAATAAATAGTAGATAGAGTTGAGTCAATTATTAAAAACTTGTGTCTAGTAAGCAAAATGATAATTTAAGAAAACCAGGTTTACTGCTTTTATTGTATTGTAAAACAAACTGGTCCAGCAAATTTCAAAAACCTACTTTACAACAGGGATATCTGTGAGAAGAAGGTGGGTTCATAATCAGGAAGACAAAGTCCAATTTCCTATCCATCTTTTCCTTTTCAGTGCCTCAGTCACAACAGAGAACATAAGCTCAAATACCCTTTAAATATCGACATATTAATACTATTTCTCAGGCTAAGATTTACAAGTAGAAACCTGCTTGATTAACATAAATGAAAGGGTCAAGTTCTTAAAAGTTATGCAAACTGCATTAATGGTGCATTANTGTAATATCTTTCATTAAATTGTAACTCTCACTTATAATCTCTCTTGTGGTGGGTCTATTTCTCCTGCTGGTTTACCTTTAAACCAGCACAGGCATGAATACATTTGCCCAGCCAAGGACCTTGATTTACACACACACTCCTTTGAGAAACAACCCAATCTTCAAAAGCCTTAGCATTTAAAAAAATTTCAAAAGCAGAATTTGTACCTCATAGTCTGGCCCTCCAAAGTGGGACTTTTTCTTCAGTTCTGTCACAGTATTTTTGTATGCTTCTTCAATTCTTCTCCTTTTCTCTATCTCCTGTAAAATTACATGATCATTTGATGCAGCAAGAATGAATTGGCTGATAATAGCATGCTAATAAATGGAATGACCAGTATTGGTTTTATTCCCAAGTAACAATTGCAAAGATGCTGATTTTCTGATTTTATTTGAATGCATGCATTATATGTGCCCATATAGATGCATATATAATACAAAGCTTGGGGAGCTAGCTACCTTGAGCGTAACTTCTTTGTCACATGGAAGAAACTAGATCAGCAAAAAAATCAGGTATCTAGTTTAATCATAGCTATTCATGGTTTGTTAAGGGTCAGTCCCACTTCAGTGCCTGACAAAATTATGGACAATATTCTGGGAGTTATCAACAAACACCTGAAGGACAATGCAGTCATTGGTCACAGCCAGCACGGCTTCATGAGGGGAAAGTCCTGCTTATCAAACCCAATTTCCTTTTATGACAAGATCACCTATCTAGTTGATCAAGGGAAGCCAGCTGATGTAATCTTTTGGGATTTCAGTAAAGCTTTTGATACTGTTTCTCACAGGATCCTTGTGGACAAAATGTCCAGCACATAGCTGGATAAACACATCATGTGATGGGTGAAAAACTGGTTGACAGGCTGGGTTATGCTAAATGGAGTTACATTAGGCTGGTGACCAGTCACTAGTGGGGTTCAAAAGGGCTCCATTTTAGGGCCAGTTCTCCAACATCTTCATAAACGACTTGCATGCAGGACTCAAAGGGATACTAAGTTTGCAGATGACACTAAGTTGGCAGACTCTGTTGACTCCCTCGAAGGCAGAGAGGCCCTGCAGAAAAACCTGGAGCCCCATGGAAAGAGATCTCTTGGCTTGAGTTGATGGCAAGTTGAATGAGTCAGCACCGTGTCCTGGCAGTCAAAAGAATCAACTTGGTCTTGGGGTGATCAAGCTCAGCATTGCAGGCCAGTTGATTGTCCCACTCTACTCTGCAGTGGTGCGACCTCACCTTGAGTCCTGTGTGCAGTTTTGGGCATCACAATATAAGAAAGATATAAAGCTATTAGAGAGTGTCCAAAGGAGGGCTATGATGATGGTCAGTGGTCTAGAGGGGAAACCATATGAGGAGTGGCTGTGGTCACTTGGTTTGTTCAGCCTGAAGAAGAGACCGAGAGAAGATATTATGGCAGTCTACAGCTTTCTCGTGAGGGAAAGCAGAAGGGCAGGGGCCAATCTCTTCTCTCTGATGACCAGTGATAGGACCTGAGAGAACAGCATGAAGCTAAGTAAGAGGTGGTTTAGGTTGGATATTAGGAAAAGGTTCTTCCCCCAGAGGGTCATTGGGCACTGGAACAGGCTCCCCAGGGAAGTGAATCAACTGGCACCAAGCCAGTCTGAGTTCAAGAAGTGTTTGGACAATGCTCTCAGACACATGGCGTGCTTTTTGGGGTTGTCCTGTGCAGGACCAGGAGTTGGACTTTGATGATTCTTGTGGGTCCCCTCCAACTCAGGATATTCTATGATTCCATGAGAGTTAGACTTGGCATTGGACATTTTATATGAACTTCTTAACACAGATGCTTGGGCAGTGATAACAAAGAGAGAAAAGTAAGACTGGTAGAAAGCTAACTTCTTGAATGGGGTGAGATACTTGTAAGCATGTAAGCTTATATCTATAATTAGCTGGCATAGAAGCCACATGAATCATTTTGTTAACTTCATACAGAGACTAACAAATTAATATAATTTTCCCATAAAAGTTGTGTGACTGCACTAGAGCCACTAATGACATCTATGTCATTGCATATTTTGAATAAAGAAATAGTCTTGCTGGAATCAGATTAAGCCTAGTATTTCCTCTTCAAATTCTACATATTGCCAGATATTCCCAGAGAAAAAGCTATGAAAAACTTCTCAAATTCTTGCAGAATTCAGCTTTAGTATATAAGACATGTCTCTGCTCCCTTTCAGCAACTGGACACCACACACTACTTGCAGATATGAGTATAATCATTCAGCAATCCAATTTGAAATTTAATGATTCAGTGGAATACCCATAAAAACATTGGAAGGCTGATTTTACCAACTGTGAATTGGGTGGTAACCTTCACTCTGGAACACATACTTACCAATTTCTAAATAAAAGTTTGGAAAAAAGTGCAACATTTTGGATGCAAAACAAAGTAAGATAATTTTCCACAGGAAAATTCTTAGGAAAAAAGTAGTACTTAGATGAAGACAGTATTGCCTTTATCTGTGAACATAGGATTTTCCCTTCCTGAAGCTATCACAAACAGGCAATAATTGCTAACACTTATGTTTCTGGAAATTTTGCAAGTTTACCTATTTTGAGAGCAACTGGAGACTTGAGTGTAAGTCACTGAAAGTATAGAAGTTTTACCAGAACACTCAGAATGAAAAACAAACAATAAAAACAAAACCCAAATCAAAAACCCACCCCCCTCCCATCCCCACACTTTCTGTACTTCAATCTGTAAATTAGTGATAATTCACATGTATCAAAAGATAATTCTCAAAATTTGTCAGCTTCTCTTGGCAACAATATTAAATAAGGCAGAAATTGGGAGATTGATTGCACAGCAGAACAATTACTGGTGTATTAAAACTCTACAATGTAATGAGATATTTAAGTTACAATTGTAAAAGGTGAACAAAGTAAACTATCTAAACATGCTAATCTTAAAGTAATATTTAACATTCAGAAGAATATTTGCACATCAATACCAATTATTAAAATGAAAGGAAACAAAAATAAAAAAATGTTGCTGTAATTAAGACAATAATGAAAGCATCATCACAAGGATTTTTTTGCAAATAAAACAATGGACCAAATACTAGAGGTTAAATCTTTTCCCTGTTTATCTATTTTCTTTTAAAAAGTCTATTTAAAAAAAATGTTCAAGAGGCTTATAATGAAAAAATACTGCACTGAAAAAATAAGTCAAGCACAAGATCTTAAAAGCTAAGAATAAAAGGTTGAAAGCAAAGCTGTGACTATAATTACCTTTAGAAAACATTACATGCTTTTGTATTAATTTTATTCCAGTCATCTGACTGTTGTGGTAACAGAAAGAAAACTAAATACAGAATTTTAAAAATACAATTACTAAGTGCATTATTTTAGCAGTCTCCTTCAAAATTAAAAAACATTTTTATAATGATTTCCTGCTTTCAATGGTTTAAAAATAAAGTTTCCAACCTTCAGAATGTAACTTTAAAACCTTTCATTTATTTAAAAAGCAGGGTTTCAGGAGAAAGATACTCACTTCATAGCACTATACTCATCTCAAGTCAAATTGTAGTCAGCTCCAGATTCAACAAATTCTGATGAAATTGAGCTTTTAAATATTAGAAATAATTTAAGGCAGGTATAATTTTGAAATATATTTGCTCCAAGTTCAGCAGACATACATCTCATCTTTAGGCTAAATTGGCCCTCTACAAGATGGAGGCTGTATAGTTTTGTGAAGTAGCAGGACTCTCACTAATCACATTTGTGTTTTGCTGCCAAGTAAAACATGGTTCTGAAGCTAGTGAAGTGCAGAGGCTGGAGAGGGAAGAAGAGCAAGCTGGATTACAACAGTACTTACACAACTTGTAAAACACATTGCTTTTAGCCACTGACAGAGATCCTGTTCTTCCTATGACAAACCTGCACAGCACAGAACCTGTGGAGTGAATCTGCTGATATACAAAGGACAAACTTGACGCTGCACCTTTCAATTCTTCTAATTGGCCCTTTACAGACACTGGACAGATTAAAAGAGTTTTTAAAACCTCCCAGCTAAAACAATCACAAACAGCAGCCCAGTTTAATATAATTTTCCCCTCTAATCTCAGAGAAAATATTCTGAACTTTATCTTCTTCTAATATTTATAACCTTTTCAGAGCAGCATAAGCATCTATCCAAGAAACCCAAGAGTAACACAGTTCAACATCATTCTCCTCCTCCATCTATTTATCTGATGACAGAGTAATTTATTTTTGCTCAGGCCTACAGTTATAGAAGAGACTTTTACAGAGACATGTTTAGTCACTAAAACAACAAGGTGAAAAAAACAAAACAAAAGAAGTCCTACAGCTGAAGTGGAATAAATAGTGTTAGCAAAAGTCTGAATACATTCAACTGCTATCTTTAAATTCTTGTGCAGGGTGTAGGTGTCAAGGTGTTGACTGGGGGGGTTTGCAGGAGCGGCCTCTGCAGGAGGTAGCCAGGGTCTATCTTGTGTCAGACAGGCTCCAAAACAGGCCCACCACAGAACACAGCTGAGCCCATCCACCACATGCATGGAACCTCTGTAAAAATGCATTTAAGAGCAAAAAACAGCCCAGGAAGAGTGGAGGGGGAACAAAAAGTGAGAAACAGAGGGAATGCCAAGGCCAGAAGAGAATGCTGAGGAGGAGTTCCAGGACAGAGAATATATCCACACTGTAGCCCATGGAGGACTCCCACAGAAGCAGAGTTTTCCCAGAGGACTACAGCCCTGAAAAAGACCTGTGTTGGAGCAGGGGAAAAGTATGAGGGGAAGGAGTGGCAGAGACCAAGTATTTTGGATTCACCTCCAACCCCTCCAAGAAACCAAGTGACCTCAGGCGCTCCTTGCATGGCTTCCACTCTAGACCATTCAACACCTTCATGACCCTCCTTTGGATGGTTTCTAATAGCTTTATATCTTTCTTATAATGTGGTGCCCAAAACTGCACACAGTATTCAAGGTGAGGCCACACCAGCGCAGAGTAGAGTGGGACAATCACCTCCCTCGACTGTCTTGCAATGATGTGCTTGATGCACCCCAGGACACGGTTGGCCCTCCTGGCTGCCAGGGCACTGCTGACTCATATTCAACTAGCTTGTGTCAACATTCCTCTTCTCAATGTAATTGAGTATTTCTGCAGTGGAAAAAAAATTATAATCTACTTTTCAAGATAAATGCAGCAGTGACCTCCTCTCTGTGGTAGCAGGATGGTGGGGCTTTGCATGATGCATGTTTTCCTTTAAGCAGGAGGTTGGACAAGAGACCTCTTGAGGTCTCTTCCAACCTGAATTACCCTACAATCCTATGAACAAGCTTCAAGTCTTAGGTCTGCTTTAATTCCTCCAACTACCTAGATGAAGCAATAATAAATTAGGTGTTGACAGAAGTCACAATACAGTTAGATAGGACCAGCTCTTTGACATATGGACAAAGAAGAGCCAGGAGACATGGGCAAGGATTCAAATATGGATGTATTTTGTCTGAATTACTTCATTCTTTGAATTTTTGACCACTAACACATATTGAGTAAGATTTGAAATGTGATATACACCATATGGAAACATGTTAAATTAAAAACAAGACAACAATGGTGATATAAGAAAGCCCTTTATGTATTAGAATATATGAATTATTAGTCCTTTTATATACTTGATAAAAGAAATCCATTCCTATATTAGAATTTATGAATTGTCCAACATAACAGGATGTCTGCAAAGGTGCTTTTGGTCACGTAAATTAGAGGAAAACTAATATATTACTAACTCTATTCACTATAGAATCTTTGTAACCAATCAGAATGTAGCAAAAAGAGAAAAACAGGATGCCTTGCCAGATGGACTTGTCTAAGTAGAAAAATAGTGAAAAACAAGTGAACAGGGCATGCGTCGAGACATAAGGTCGAAAGGTTACAGTGATGAAGACTACTTTGTGAGACCCCCGAAGTGAGGAAGAAACGGAAAAGACCACCAGAGTTCTTTACTGCGCATTCTCCAACAGAGAGACTGATGTAATCAGAAGTGTAAAATGACGCGAAGAAAAGAGGCTGTCTATTCATAGTTTCCTGTTTATTAAAGTGTATAAATATGTAAGTTTTGTTCTGGAAAGTGAGCGAGTTTAGCGCAGTTATTCGTCTTGTNAGGGCATGTGTCGAGACATAAGGTCGAAAGTTTACAGTGATGAAGACTACTTTGTGAGATCCCCGACATGAGGAAGAAACAGAAAAGACCACCAGAGTTCTTTACTGCGCATTCTCCAACAGAGAGACTGATGTAATCAGAAGTGTAGAATGACGCAAAGGAAAAAGGCTGTCTATTCATAGTTTCCTGTTTATTAAAGTGTATAAATATGTAAGTTTTGTTCTGGAAAGCGAGCGAGTTTAGCGAAGTTATTCGCCTCATTCCCGATACCATGAATAACAAATACCTTCTACTCAAAGATGCAAACAAGTCTCTGAGTGGTTTTTAATTAGCCAAGGGTTTTTTGCATCAATGGCTAAAGGACTGCAGGATACCAGTCAGTGATGGCAGGATTCTAGAGATCAGTCTGAAGTGCAACCTAGCCATGCTTATAGCATATCTCATCTGAAGAGTGAAGACACTGCTCCTTTCAAGTTGCTATAATGGTTGAGTANCCCTCCTACTCGTCGCGGCCTAGCCCCCGCGGGCTTCGCACTGCCGGCGACGGCCGGGTATGGGCCCGACGCTCCAGCGCCATCCATTTTCAGGGCTAGTCGATTTGGCAGGTGAGTTGTTACACACATAAGGAAAACATATAACACCACCCCCTCCTCCCAAAAAAATTAACCAATTGATTTAAAACATGACAAATTAATCTCTTCAGTCTCCTAAAGGTAAGTGAAATAACTGTATTTTAGACCTTTAAAGTTGAAACTGGTTGTTCTCCTCAGTTCTGTCACCATTTCTTATCACAAAACATTTCAGAGATTTGCACATCATTTTGCAAGCATGGATAATTAGGGGTCTCTTAGAGGGCTGTAAGCAATACACATTACTGTAGAGTACTATCAGGTTTTTTATAGCATTAAAAATATAAGAATATTATCTGAACAAGGGCTGGGAAAAGAAAGAATATGATGAACAATGCTACTGTATCACCACCAGTCAGAATGAGGTTTTGATGAAAGCATCTCAAATTAATAAATGCTGTACATAAAAGTAATACCTAGAATAAAAAAGTTTAAACCAACTAACTTGAAATTTCAATGTCAAACTAAAGAAACAAAATTTTCAACAAAAGTAAAACGAAAATTATCTTACCTTATCTAGTCTTTTTTGCCAACTTTCTTCATGTTTTACAATGAGTTCAATGCAATGAGAGAGTGTAGCAAGGATCCCAGCAGTAGTTGCCTTGAAAGTTATAGCTTCTCCTTTAAAGTCTATGCCATTAATTCCTTTGGGTGTCACATATGGAAACACTAAAACCAAACATGAATTATTCACTGATAGCTGCCTTTAACTCAAACAAGCATTTTATTTTACATGTATGCTTTATATTACCACTGTTTGAAGAAAATAGACTGGCTAGAAATTTAATTTAAAAATAAAAAGTGCTAATAATTTTCAGCTGTTCCCTGGATAAGGAAAGAGATTCAAAATGACAAACATCCCTTCAGCTTCATCTTGCTATACTGTATTTCAAGTTTGTTTGTAATGCTGTATTACTCTGCAAATCATGTGGGTGGAGGGAGTGGGAATACTTTATAACAATAGCAGTTTGACAGCTTGAAGTGGGGCCTAATTAACACAGATCAACCTTAAAATATATCTAATACAGCACTAAGAAAGGAACAATTTCAAAACTCAATCAAACACCAAAGGTAACATTTCAAGGCTGCTTTAAGCAGATAACTAGATTTAAAAACTACAACATAAAAAGGTATGATATAAAAGTATCAAATGTGTTGAATTATTCAAGTACTGTGGTGTTTTGTAGTTCCAACAACTACTTCACGCTGTCAACCAGGCCATCTGTCATTACTAAGGCTATTTAAACAAGTCACTTAAAACGTGACAAAAAAGTACCTACTCTATGTCAAAGTTGTATGTAGGTTGACAGAATACCAAATCAAACACTCTATATTAATGTCAGAAAAAATTAGAAAGCAGAAGTAACACTCATGTTGAAGCTGAGCCAAGCAAATTAAAGTAACTTCTGCTATGCCATGGGGCAACCTGATGACTTATCACCCACTTGGATATTGCTTTCTTTTCCCAGTCTGTCAGTTTGTCAATGTGCCACTGTTATGGTTTAAAGAGTAAAAATAAATATTTGTGTAAATTTATGCAATATCTGTCTGCAACAGCATAGAGCAGAACTTTCAAGCAGCTCAGTTCTTGTAGAGAAAAGAAATGCAATTGCTGTCCTCTAATAGTAGAGCACAGTATCTGCACTTAAGGAACAGAAAGCAAGCATCACATGGTCTAAAGAAACAGCTTAAGTCTCTGGAGGTTTTATATGCCCTTCTTTCAGAAGGAATCAAACTTTTTCAAACAGATGTTTACATGCAACACACTACTCAAATACCTCAGTAAATATACATACTACTGTAGAACATAGCTCATCTTTTTGTTTCATGTTAATCAAGAATACTCCCTAAAAGGGTAAAGACAAAGGGAGAGAAAGAGAGAGAGAGAAAAAGATCTATTTCAGAAGTAATAATGAGCTCTCCCTCCCCCTAACAGCTGCAGAGGGAAAAATGCAGTTTATACTGCTAATACGTCCTGCTGGTGTAGACCATGTTCATGTGCAGGCTTACCAGCATAGCTATGCTGCTTATACATGTGATTTTTCTCTTAAGTATGCAACATGCTAGACACACTGAAGAAACTACCACTGACTGCAGCAGTATAAAATTATTTCAGAAACCTATAGTAGATTGCAAGGGAGATGCAGCAACATAGCCTCAGTTCCTGGAAAAAAAAGCCAGCTTTTGTTCCTGGATGTCTTTAGGTCTCAGTTATAACTCATTAATACTTCCATACAGTTATATATTCTAAGTAATTCTTTAATGACTAGTCTCAAAGTAGCAGTGATACAGAACTTGAAGTTTCAAAGTCAGTGTCATCAAGTTTCAAAATGAAATCTTGCATCAGGAGACCTGTAGGTTCAAGTTAAAGGCTAATAGAAAAGTGTTCTTATCATTGCAACTGCTCTTCTTGCCTGGTGATCAAACTGTATGTAGCCAACTGAAAAAAGCAGCAGTGTGAATTTTCTTCCACTTTAACTTCAACATCTTCCAAGTGGTTTCTTTTTAATTATCCTGTCTCTTAAGAATTTTGCTTTATTTATTAATTGTTTTCTCTTGCCTTTCTTATAATGGATTTTTCATAATATGCTTTAGCCTTCTTCAATAGCTCTTCAGCCCTTCTCTCCTACACACCTCTATGTCTGTTAGGATAGATCAGTTTTGCATTCTTGTTCCTAAGATGCTGTTTGTAATACTTTCACAGATGCCCCAAAAATCACCTGTTCAATCAAATTTGTTTTCCACTGAAATGGAAGACTATAAAGGACAGCAAGTAGAAAAACAAAGTTCCTTTATCTTTTCCATTTTATGCCACCATAACATCTTATGTCACTAAACTAATTCTAAATGAAAGAGAAAAGATTTGGTGCATGACCCCGTTAATGATACCTACTATTGTTGATATTCTGTAGATGGCAATAGTATAAACATAGTCAGTTTTCATCTAAAAACAACCTCATTTCAGCAATATATTCGTGAATATTCTTCTTCCATTGAAAGCATTAAAATCCACCAAAAATCCCACTGTGTTCTATATCAAATTTTTCTTTCAGCCTCTGTACCATTTCCTTCTTAGTAGTTTCAGTACAAAACCACCTTCTGTCTTCAAAGAGGTTCCCTTGAGTAAGTACCACCTGCTGCTCTTATTCTTACATAATTTAAACCCAAGTACACTCATTTTCCTGAGCAGATGAATGGTAACACTTCCTGATTAAGATTCTACTTTCTTATATTCTAAGATCCCAATGAGTAAATATGCATCAGCCAGGCTCTCCTTTGGTGCTTTATGCAAATGATCATAGTTTCAGTTACTAGATTTTCTAATTGGAAAGTGAGCAATAAATTTGAATACCTTCATAGTGCTCTTTTTAACTTTCACTCAAAGATCCTAGAGAACACAGAAAAGAAAAAAACCTATCCAAAACATCATCTTCAGAGCAGTGCACAAATCTCTCATGCTTTCTCCTCCTACCCATGGAAGGTGCAGAAGGGAACAAATTTCTAAAGACAATGTGAGTATGGCCCCTTAAATCAGTCTTAAATGTAGTGATTTGAGTACTAGATTGGTGCACTAGTGGTTTGAATGGTAGACTCAAACAGTCCTCCTTATCATAGTAGGCTAAATAAGAGGTTGAATCCGTGCTTCCCACTTCCTGGAGCAGTGACTGCACAATAGCCCCATGTTTAGAAGAGACAGGCAACCACTTTTCAGCTACAGTTAAAAAGATTGTTCCTGTCTTTCCAGGACTGGATAGAGACTTCAAGAAGGGAACCTGAAACTTGAGAAACAGAAGAATCTTAATAGCTGCTCTGAGGCAAAGCTTAAGAAAAGGGTGAAGTTTAAGATAAATCTTTCATTATCAGTTAGTCAGAGTAGTTTTCTGCTCAATACACAGTCATGGGTGTCTCAACCTGAGAC